>JAQQAE010007538.1:0-15804 GCA_029823295.1 Pseudamia nigra
CTCTCTCTCTCTCTCTCTCTCTCTCTCTCACTCACACACACACACACACACACACACACACACACACACACACACACACACACACACACACAGGTGGAGACAGAGCAACCTGTGAGTCAGGAGGCGAGCAGGTGTTCAAACAAAGAGACTGTGCTTTCATCAAACCACCACCTTGACTTCCCAGGTGGAAACACTGAACACACACACACTCTCAGGCATGCACACACACACACACACCCACCCACCCCCACACACACACACACACCTGTATGCCCAAAGACACTGGGTGGAAAAAAACAAGAGCTTCCTTCCCCAAACTTACGGATACAAAATGCACTGAGGAACCTTTTTTTAATTAAACCGCCAACTTGTTGATTATCTGGCTCATTCTTTTGTTCATTGCTGTGACTACTTTGTCCATTTTCTTTATGACGTCAGTTTTGTTCATTTTTTAAAATTTGCTTTCATCAGTATTGTTTGTTTTGTTTTTTATTTTTGTTCACTTTGAAATTTGTTGATTATGTTCATTCAGTATTTCCCTTGGTTTTGTTCCTTTTTTTGATAATCTTTGCTCAGTTTTCTTCATTTTTGTTCATTTCTCACATCATTTTGTTCTTCTTTTTAACTCACTCGGCTATTCTGTTAATGTTTATGATATACAGTGGTACCTCGGACAAAGAGCTCTTCTGACAACGAGAAATTCAGATACCGAGGAAAAAAAACTGCAAAAAATTTACCTCTGACAACGAGGTTTTAACCGGATAACAAGTAGTCACTTCCGGGTCTCGGCGAAGCTAACAGCTGTTAGCCAAGCTAACACAGGCTACTGGCTAACAACCGTTAGCTTGTGTTATTGAGAAGCTACTGCTGCTTTGGATCAAAGAGAAGGAAATCGCTGGTGATACTGGCCAACAATGGTGAATTTTTTTTAACGCTCTTAATGTAGAAGTACATTACGGGAGCGGGACACGCTCGCAGGCCGCTGGGACACACTCGCGGGCTGCCGGCATCGACACAGGCAGCGCTGCCAGTGTCGACACGGTCGGACACGGGCAGCAGACACGGGTAGCGGCCCAGGAGCGGGACATGCTTGCGGGCCGTCGGCGTCAACACGGGCAGTGCTGCCCGTGTCAACACGGTCAGACATGGGCAGGGAGCAGGACATGCTCATGGGCCGCCAGCGGCGGTGTGGTGGAGTTGTTTACAGTTATGGACGTGTACAGTATCCACGGACACAATACCAAGTCATAAGCCGAGGTAAGAATACATTTAAAAACATTTTTAGAACTAATTTCATGCGTTCCATTTCAGATAATTAATATAACTTCCTTTTCAAATAATAATAATGAATAAATGTGCAGGTAGGGGTGTGTAATACATACTTTATACAGGAGTTTGTTGTGGGTCCAGAACGGATTAATTGGTTTTACATGTATTCCTATGGAAAAAGTCTCCTTGGATAACGAGAAATTTGGATACCGAGCGTGACGCCGGAACGGATTAAACTTGCTGTCCGAGGTACCACTGTATATCTTAATACCTTCTACATTTAAAGAGTAAAACGTATTAAATCCTATGACATGTGCATTGATTTTTTTCCATAAAAATTGAGGGTGTATAACATGACCAGTTCATGTTTGTTTTCCAGAGGGGTGCCACATTTCTCTTTTGGAAACCACTGAACTATCAGGACACAAATTGTTCTTGGATGAGTAATAAAAGTTCACAAAATCAAAGTTAAACTGATTTTATGTGGCACTAAAAACTGATGTTAAAAATTAAAAAAACTATCAACTGTGCAGTGAAATCAAGGACCAGAACACTCTCACAGCTACTAAAATCACCATGGACGTAACAGTCGACTACCCACACACTCAACATCCACTTGTTTTTACAACAAATATATGTGTTCAAATTAGTGATCGACTGATATGGGTTTTTCAGAGCTGATACCAATACCAATTATTAGTAGCTAAGGAGGCCAATAACCGATATTTGGACTCGATATTCATTTGCAGTAAAAGAGTCAAAATTGGTGTAAAAATGTTGAATAATACAAACACTTAACTTTGTTTAAATGCCTAAAGCTTGTTTCATTTAACCAAACAAACAGAAAATAAATGGCTCCAGAAGTGCATGGATCCTAGACTCAGACGTTATTGTAGTAGTTGTGAGCTGTAGAGTTTTTCATGTGACTTTCACGCAAACACACACTACTCTCCACGTTACATACATTCAACCCATTGCTAATGCATAGTCTGCTGAGAGCAAGACCTTCAACATGTGTTTGCTCTCCAGAAAGTGTGTGTGTGATACTGTGACTTGCTTAACCAATCAGATGGCATCGTGGGCAGAACAATGTTGGAGACAGAAGTGGCAGGAGAGAGAGAGAGAGGGGCAGCAGCGTCTAAGCCGAAATAAAACAGTTTTTAATTGATTTCTTGATACCGGCCAGTTGGATTAAAATCAACACCGATATGATATACGTCAAACTTCCAAATATCGGCGCCGATAATTGGCCAGGCCGATAATCGGTCGACCTCTAGTTCAAATCTTTACAAACTGCATTAGCTCTGTTCGCTTACCTCTGTTTTTCCCAAAAAAACTGACACAATAAAATCACAAACCACCTCCATTTCTTTCACATGGCTTGTGTTTGCAACAGCTGCACAAAAGACCCACTAAGAATTGTCTAAACACTGTCACAGTTTAGTCTGAACCAGCAATAAAAAAACAGGGAATTCAGCAAACACACTGATTTGAAAAAAAAAAAAAAAACTACATCTGTTCATTCTTGTACATCAGAGCTGCAGTGAGTTGAAAAGGTGTTTCATAATAGTTTTATCTTTCATATTCACCTGCATGTTGTTTCTGAGGGGTTTTAATCATGTCTGGTGATGTTAGTTCTCTATGCTGTCAGAGCCCAGCAGAATAGAGGATAGATGACTCACTGCTCCCTCTAGTGGTGACCGTGATTTAACTTCTTAAACCCTAGAGCCCCCAAACTGGCCGACACTGGGCAATTGGAACAATTTGGGCAACTAAACGCTCACAATGCTGCACTAATCATGTAAAATATAGTCACATTGCACATCAAATTAAACGGGAGAAACATCACCACAAGAGTTTCAAACACAGTTCTAACATCAAACATCAAAATCCTAAAAAAAGAGCCATAAAGAAGAGGTTAAGATTTAATTCTTAAAACCAGACATTTCTCTGTAATGCAATATAATTACATCTTGGGCATGACAGCTCTTTTTTTCCTCTAAACACTACTGATAATTTTGTGTTACTTTGAAATATTTTGAATAGGAACACTGCAGCTCCTTTACAGTTCAAAGATCTGATGTAAAATAATAATTAGCATTTATTAGGGTTCGTTGGCCCACTCACCCAGAACTTGATCAGGTAGAAGGCGTTTTGTGGGCCCTTGCTGAAAAGCTCTTTGAGGCCTCCCTTCTTCTCAGGGAACTTGTCGTAGATCTGTCTTATGTCCACGCACTCCAGCAGAGGGTCGCTGTAACTCGGGCTGCTCTGGCTGATGTGCACGAACAGGTGCTTGTTGTACTGAGGACGAAGGATGGACGAGAGTGAAGCGATGGCAGAGACAGAGAGATGATAGTGAAGACAATACAGATGATGAGGGAGGACATAAAAGAAATCAGAAAGGGGGCAAATACTTTTTGTCAGCACTGTGTGGAACAAAGAGTATATTTGCGTGGGACAATGTGGGGAATGTTGCCAACTCCAACAGATAGTTGTAAGTGTTGATTTTCTGTATGTTGCAAGCAGGTAATATTTTTGACCATAAATGTTATTATGCATTATTATTGTGGCTTGTCAGATCTGCTTCACACATGAACTTCTGTTGAAATTAGATTTGTGGATTTACATGTGCTGGGTTACCCGATATTAAATTAAAATAAGCACTGTAGGCACACAAAACGAACAAAACAGCACTAAATCAACAACCTGAACAGATCAAACTGAGTAAAGAAAGTCATGAATCTTTACAAAAGAAGATCTAAATAAAAATATCTTCTATAGAGCAGTGTTAATTTTACCAAAGCATTCACCTTTAGAAAATGTTTAGTTTTTCTTTAAATTAGTAAGTTTGGGCTTTGGCATCCACCATATCACAGCTAACACAGAGCTAACACAAAATAACTACCAAATATTTTGTTACTTTTGCTTCAATTTTTTTATTATATTTATTTATTTTTTTAAACTTTGTTAATTGCCTTGTTATCCAATGTGTGCATTGTTTTCAGTTGTTGATAATTTGCTTCATTTTTTTTTACATTTTTTGTATTTTTTATGTTGTTGCATAAAATTATTTATTTAAATCATGGTTTTAATCATTTAACGATTTTCTAGATTATTTTGTTTATTTTTTCATTATTTTTGTTCATGTTCCTGATTGGCTTCCTCATGCTTATTGACTATTTTGTTATTTTCTTGATTGATTTGTTCATTTATTCATTTTTGTTCCTGGTAATTTCGATCATTATTGTTGATTATTTGGTTCATTTTCTTAGTTATCCTGTTTCATTTTTTTCCTGTATACTTCCTGATTACTTTGCTCACAGTGGTTTATTTTGCTTATTTTGTTCATATTGTGCTTATTTTGTTTTGATTTAATGTTGTGAAAGCCAGCATACTGTATGTGTTCACTCTTCATTCCTACACATCTTATTAGTCATCAAATAGAGATAAACACTTATTTTTTAAATAGAAAAAATACTCCAAATTTGAGCGGTTTTACGTTAAACACGTGAACAAAACAAAGCTTTTCGTTTGTAGCCAGGCATGCATAAAATAGTCACAACGTAAATCCCAACAGCAAACATTTGGAGTCATCGTTTACATTTACGCTAATGCGAGGACGCGTCGGCTTCGGCGTCGCCACTGAACACCGTGAGGTTCTTTTTACTGTCCAAACAAAAAGCGACAGAAGATGAATGCCAGCTGTCTGAGAGGCAGCAGCAGAAAAATGACAACGAAGCAGCAGCGTGTCAGGATGACAGATCGACTGAGCAGACGCACAGATAGAGCTTTACAAAGGTTATTCATACAGGGAGCCTCACAAAGAGGTTTAAGGCTGCTCTCCGCTGCCGGGTTATCTGTCATCTCTGTTTATAGGACAATACGGAACGCCATGAGTGTGTGTGTGGGGGGGGGGGGGTGTACTCACGGCCTCCTGGTCTCTCTGTGTCTCCAGGAAAGATGAAAACTCCACCAGTCGGAGTTTGCTGGTGCCGATGGAGCGACCCTGCCACGCCGGCTCTCGGTGTGTTTGGGCTGCACTCGGAGGCTCGTAGGCTGCAAAACAACACACACACATTTTAATTTCAATTCAGCTCCAGCATCATATTGGAAAGAGGTGATAAAACAGTGTATCTATTAGAATGGGGAACAGATATTAGCCATTTATTGGTTGCTTATCAACATACATGCGCTGGACACTTTATTAGGTTTATCTTGCTAGTACTAGGTTGGACCTCCTAGTTATCATAAGAGTGTCCACTGTGGTTGCAAATGGATGATCAGCAGCAAAATGCAGGTAAGCTGTAGCATTTAAATAATGTACAAATAAAACTAAAGGTCCCAAACTGTGTCACCACCAGCAGCCTGAAGGGTTGATTCAAGGAAGGATGGATCCATGCTTTCATGTTGCTTATACCAATCATTATCATAACACCAAATCAGCAAAAAGACTCACTAGACCAAGCAACATTTTTCCAGCCTTCTGTTGATCACCTGTGCCAAGTCCATGTGAAGGTTTAAAGTTTCACATGTACGTCCTCATTACTCAGAGTTACTGTCTTTACGACAGCTTGAATCAGTCTGACCATCCTCCTCTGACCTCTGGCATCAACAAGATATTTTCATCCGGAGAACTATTGCTCACTGGGTATTTTCTCTTCTGCACACTATTCTGTGTAAACCGTAGAGATGGTTGTGTCTGAAAGTCCTAATAGATTAGCTGGTTGTGAAAGAGAACAGTCCATGTGGCACCAACAGCCATGCAGTTTGTGTCTTTCATATTCATTTTTATCTTCTTGTACTTTTACTTTTGTGTCTTCTACGCCATTTTTGTCATATTGGTATGTTTGCATATATTGTTATTTTTGTCTATTGTTGCATTGATACTTTCATCTTTTTGCATCTTTTACATCATTTTGTCTTTTGTATCTTTTCATGGTTTTGTGTCTTGCGTCATTTTTTTCATCTTGTCTTTTACTCTGTATTTTTGTATATCTTGATCTTTTTTAATCTTTTTTGTCTTTAATGTAATTTTCATCTTTTACATGAAAATGACATTAGCTCTAGACACACGTTCTTTTCATACACTATTTTTGCTGTATCTTTAATCTTTGATCATTAATTCCAACAAATAACTTTATTTCAACTTCCCCTCAGAACCAAAACTCAGCCTTTAAAGTGGAATAAAATAAGGACTTGACATTCATCATGATAATTATTGATATCATTTTTGACAGTAGCTCTACATAACATAAAATAATGCCATTTAACGGTATTTGCAGTAACATTACATTTATACTTTATGGTAAACATATTCTATCTAAGGTTTTACTGGAACAAATCCTGTATGAACAAAGGTATAAAAAGTCAATGTAAAAAGCAAACAATGTTGAAAACATTACAACTCACACACAGCATTTCCAGACATCTGACTCTGCTCTGTTGTTTTTAAACTGATGTGGTTGTGACCGGAAACTGCCATTGTCCACTTTTCCAAAGCTGCACTAAATTATTGAGGAAGCTTTGTGAAACAGTACAGAGGAGTCACATGACCGCTTGTTTTAATTACTGAGAAGTTTCTTTGGTTGAGAACCTTAACCCTCAGCTAATCACATGGACGGATTAAATCAATTACAAGCTCTGGAGCAAAAATGTGGATCCTGGAAATCTGTAAAGAAATCACAACACTCAGTACGTTAGGAGCAAGGATTGTGCTAATCTAGATATTTTAACATCAGGGATTAATACAGTGCTCATTTAAGTTACAAGTATATATATATATATGTATATAACTAATGCATCCAAACATACCAGTGTGCAAACAAACAAAATTTGAATAATTTATATTATCAATTAATTCTGTTAACTTGAATAATTACATATAAGTACATATAATGAAAACATAATTTGAATTTGCATCAACTGAAAAACCTGAACGTAGCTGGATCACTGTGTAAAATGTAAATACAAACAGAATGTAGTGATTTTGAAAAACTGAGACCACATGATTTATTAAAAATGGTTTGCAAATTACATGCCTATTTTAAATTTGATGTTGCCCTTTTTGCTCACAATGATCTGAAACCAATAATGGAAAAAAAAGTAACAAAATGTGAGAAAATTAACAAAAATAATGAAGAAAATGGACACAAATGAGCAAAATAATTTTTAAAAATGGACACGAACAAAATAATCAACAATATGGGCTCAAATTAACAAAATAATTAAAAATCATAGACACAAATGAACAGAATAATCAAAAGAAACTTAATGCATGTAAACAAAATAATCAAGAAATTAGACATAAATGAACAAAACCATGTAGAAAATGAACAAAAAAATAAATAATGATGTGCACTATCATTTTGAAAGGAAAAAAATTAAAACAATCCACACTAAACCACATACAACAAAACTAAGAAACGAAGGGACACAATAATGGAAAATGAACAAAATTTGTACAAAAAAATGGAACAAATAGTCACTGTGGATTAATATCGATTAATCACGATTCATACCCATTTGTCATTAATCTAAATTAATCACAGGGTCACTGGATTAATTTCAATTTATCACAATGAATACCCATTTGTTGTTTTTTCATTTTGTGGGAGCAAAAACACTCATGACAGAAGGTGATATATATACTTGACTAAAATTACTTATTTTACATTAAAATGTATATTTTTTTTCCAATTTAAACTTGTGTAACTAAAGGAAACTACATCTGCTTTGTAGAACTTAACAGAACCTCTGTAATGTTCTGCTGAGATGTTTATGCTTTTTTACACTTGGTTCACTGCCTTCATCAATAACTAATGTAATTTGTTTCAAAATGTGTAAAGACTTATACTTCTATATTCAAATTGACTTAGAAGCAGTAAATACTAATGAAGTTGGCAGTGACATGGGTCAAATGTACATAACATAAGATTTCATCACTTTTTCCTTGATCTATGAGTTATTGTGTGTTGATCACATTAATTGCGTTAACGCGTTAATCGCATTAAAATTTTTAATCTAATTAATCATGTAAATGGATTAATCCGGATTAATGTGTTAATTTTGACAGCCCTAGTAACAAATGAAGAAAATAAATAAAAATATACAAATCTGAACAATATGAGCAAGATAATTAACAATATAAGCAACAAAATAAAGAGAATAGTCAAAAATGATCAAAAATCAACAAAATAATCAAGGAAATGAAGACTAATGAGCAAAATATCCGTAAAACTGCACAAAAATATCATTCATTTTGTAAAGCGGGGTTTCTTATAAACCACAAAGTTATTTATCCTGGGGAAAAAAAACAAAAAAAACAAACTCTAAACCCTAACACACTGTAGACCTGCTGCCACTCTGTAGACAGTCACAAGTCGTAATAGCAGCTGTGACGCTTGTTCACTTTACAAAAAGAGATAATTGTACCATGGTCCTTCTCACCTGAGATGGTGGTGGTCCCTGCTGTCTGCACAGAGTAGGCTTGCTGAGAGAACGGCTTGATGCTGAGAGAGACAGAGATGCACAGGGAATGAGACAGACGAGAGACAGACACACAGATGGAACAGCATTAAAAGGAGCCGCTCACATTGTACTGCAATGATTCTCTGTCTTCTATGAACAGCAGCGGGAGCACAGAGGTCAAGAGCGTCTCTGAATTCAGACGGAGCTGTCACCATCGTCGTCTTCCTCATCATCATCATGCAGCAGGAGCAGATTACCATCACCATGTGTTTCCACAAAAGGTCGAGGAAAACTGAAATAAGACTTTTGACGACTGGTGCGGTTCCGTAGATGGATTTGGAGTGAAATCAACTAGACTCATGATGATGTTAAGTAACTGGGCCACGTCTCCTCTACGTTTCAACGTTTTCCACGTTGAGGACGGATCCATAAGCTCCTCGAAAACGTACAAAACTTGCAACGTAATGCACGCTGAGACCGGAGGGAACACCCCCTCTGCATGAGTATGCAGACTTAGCGTAGAGTATATATGGGCCTTTAGGGTGAAAACAATCAACAGTTCCCTTAGACTGGAATGAATATTACAACAGAAACCCAACAGAATAAAATTAGCTTGTGTTTTACTCAGGTAAATTATATGAAATACTTCCCATATATTTGGACTCTACTTACAAAAGAATACACTTGATAGATTATAAAGTTACATTTCATCCATGTCAACATTAACATTTTGAAAAAGGCAAAAAAAAAAAAAGCTTAAGCAAGTACAGTATAACAATGTTTCTGCAAAATTGGGGCTGTATTTTTTCATTTTGCAAAGAAATAAATATTTTCAAATGCAAACCTACATTTTTGGAAAGATGCTTAAATGAATCTGCATGCCACTGAAGTACTCCAGAGATGCTGTACAATGTTTAATTCAAGATACAACTGCAATGATTGATGATTGATGAAGCTAATGTCACGTTGTATTAAAACAGCAACATAGGTACTTTAAAGGAGACCTTTTTTAAACAGTTTTTTAACAAATTAATGAGTCTTCTATGGATCTTCCAGAATATATAGTTTATGTTTCAGCTCAAAATCCCACACTGCTCGGTCAGTGCCACGGATACCATCATGTAGATGCCCAATCCTGGTGACCCTGGAGGACTGACTGACGGTACGGACTTTGTATTCATGACATCACAAAAGCACAAAAAAAATCAAAATAGTTTGTTTCGGGCCAAGTTAAATTAAAAAAAGGGGGAAAAAGTCTTATGATGGCTTAGCATTATATTAGCTACCAGGTCTGTTTATACTGGATCTTTTACAATATGCCTCCATTAAAGGGAAACTTTCATCAGATTTCAGTTTTAATGAAGGTGTTTTTCTTCTGTTATTGTCTATTATAGCGATGGTCTCACAAAAAAAGCACAGTGAAGATGACAGACACATTAAAGACTGTACACGCACAATGTTCCTTTACCAGGAAATGCTAAATACTACAGGCACACATCTTGCTGATGCTTCAGTTTGGGTGTATTCCATCATTATTTTAAGATCAGCTTGTGGGCTCAAGTATCTTTAGCTAATCTTTTTTTGTCTGCAACGTCACAGATTTGGTGGATGGTATGCTTCTCCTTACTGGCTTTAAATTTGAGGAAACACAAGACAAAAGCAACAGATATTAGGTACAACCTACTGTAACACCATAACACATCAACATGAGTTATATCATACTAAGATGTAATTGCTGACATTGGAGAGCGATTATCAACTGGTGAATATGTTTAAATAAAAGTACTCATATCGTATGTGTGCACACTGAAATCAAAGGTGCAGTTATGCGTGGATGTAAAGGTTAGTGTGACCTACTCTTCCGTGTTGGAGCTTGACTGTCCTCCAGGAATCATCCCCTGCCACAGCTGAAAGGAAACGCACACACATTAATAGACCGGACTCAGGCTGCAAACCATAAATGTCATGTGCCGCTGTATTTCCATGTGTGTGTGTATGTGTGTGTCTGTCACCTGTGTGTTGCTAGGGAAGTTGGCCCGTACTATCCCAGGAAGCAGTTTGCTGTGGATGGCTGTGGCTGAGACAATCTGAGCCGACGACATCGATGAGATGCTCTGCAAAGCTTTCTCCTTAGCATTCTGGTCCTGTAGGGCAACAAATATTATATATATGTACATATATATATACATATATATATATATATGTACACACACAGTATATCATCATCATCATCACCCTAATGAATACTTGTCACACATTGCTTCTATAGAATCCACACCCACACTAACATAAGCTTCTGGCCAAAACACACCACACACATATGCACTCAGCAGGAAGTTGTAGGGATTCTGAAGAAGAATAAAAAATGACAAATGTTACGTAAACTCTTACACAATCTTATTATCTGATTTGTATTTGTGATCAAACTGGCACTTCCAGGTTCTTTGTGGTTACACAAATCACTGTAACAGTCTCTAAAAATCCAACAGGTTTTTGACCCTGATAAACTGACCTTCCTTTTCTATCATTTTTCTGTATGTAGGAGAAGCAGCTTGAAATAAAATACAGTACATAAAGTCTTAAACAGTAAAGCTACATTGAGCTGCTGACTTTTTTCCCAAGAGTCATTATGGTGTCATTCTAAATTATTCATGATTAAAAATTCTTTATTTAGACAGTCTAATAAGTGAACTGGCGGCCCTTCTATGAATCATTCCTCTGATAATAAAATTTTAGGGGAAATAGAAGACTGAAGTCAGTGGGCTTTGATTGACAGCTCATTCACCTGCTGAGTCAGATGTTCTGAGCTTCTGTTTATAGAAGAAACTTATTCCTGACAGGCAGACTGGTAAACTACAACACAAAGACTTTTGTTACACAGCTGCTACATGACGTTTACTTAATTACAGCAACAGACCTGTTAGTATGACTTACCATTAGCACTAATAAGGCTTGCGAGTCTGTGCTTATATGTCACTATAAATGGACTGTCCATGACCAAGGCAGGGCTTTGAGGTCATCCAATCAGCTTTTGCTGGATGTGCCTGGGTCAAGGTATAAACGTTGGGGTGACTGAGCCTTTTCTGTTGCCGCCCCAGGCTCAGGAATAATCTCCCCCCTGAACTACGTGCCATCTCTGACTTGGCCCTTTTTAAATCAGAACTTAAGACATATTTGTTTAGGATGGCTTTTAATACCCAGTAGTGGTGATATTTGTCTTGGCATTTGTTTTTATTTTATTTTATTTTATAGGTACTTGTTCTTATTTTTTGTTCATGCTATTTGTTTTTAATGCTCTGTGTGTTTTTAATGCTGTCTATTTTCTGTAAAGCACTTTAGTCACCTTCGGGTTGTTTTAAAGGGCTACCATATTTTTCGGACTATAAGGCGCACTTAAAATCCTTTAATTTTCTCAAAAATCTAAGGTGCGCCTTATAATCCAGTGCGCCTTATATATGGATTTTTTCCTGGTTTGTGCTTACGGTAAAATTGGTTCGAAGTCAGTATGTGGTACAAAAATCTGTCTAAATGCTTTAGTATGACTTTTTGTTATTGTGGAAAGCCTTGAATAAATGGTTAATTTATAATATTTTTTATTTTTAATAAAGTTTGACTTATCTAAGTTTTGTGTTGCGTAATGCGCCTTATAATCCAGTGCACCTTATGTATGGAAAAAACCAAAAATGGATCATTTTTTGAGGGTGCGCCTTATAATCCAGTGCACCTTATAGTGTGAAAAATACGGTATATAAATAAAGTACATTACATTAAAGTAAAAGACTATCCTGTATTTGTTATGATGAAAATACACTAATTGTCCAAATTAGTACCCAAAATTAGACCAAAGAAGTGGAAGAAAAAAATTACTGTTGTGCATTGACACATTTTTCCAGTTGTATAAATGCATGTCTTTAGCAAAGAAAAGATTTCCAGGTTTGTCACATTCAATTTTTTACCATAATCAGTGCCGATAGTATAAAGCGTTTCATTTCAAAGGCAGAAAGCGTCCACATGTTAATCCCGTGTTTTAACTAGAAACATTGCTCAGTCATGTTCCTAAGGACTGAGTGAGTATCACACTGTGTTCCATGGGTGTGGTGGTCAGACTGAGAAGATCCATATGAACAAGATGAAAATTAACAACAGAGAACACAGAAGAGGTAAATGTCCTTCATGCACGCAGCCAACACCCTCATCAGACCGGTGACATGAGGACAAAGAAACCTGCAGGTATACCATGAATTTGACTGTGTGGGCTTATTTGTACCATCTGAACTCAAAGTAGCATGAAACGAAGAGTAGAATAACAGCTGAATGAAACAGAATTAGTAGCTGAAGAATCACTAATTATTGGCAGCTTGACTCAAGTTAATTGGCACTGAGAGAAATATTTCCTCCTAGAGGAGCTAGTAATAACATTACAGGAGGCTGCGAGATGGAAATCATGTTGGATTTTCATATTAAATATTAGTAACATATGGAGCTGATCAAATTCTCACCCTGAGCTGTTTTTAAACCATGAGGTTTTACATTCTGTTTAAATGGCCACACACTGTTGTGGCATGCTCTCAATGTTACTCTAATAATTATTTTGCAAATCTTTTATGAAATGATAGAGTTGAGGATATTCTACATGTTCTTAAGGTCAAAATGCTTCCTGCTACTGTCGAATAAAATCTTTTCCATCGAATTATCATAACTGAGTAATGTTCTAATGCATGACATTGTGCATAAGTTAAAAATGAGAAAGTACATTTCTTGGACTCTATTTTCAATTGCTGCTTACGTTATTTGTAGTAAATGTAAGTGACTAACTGAACTACAGCATCTCTCTCTTGAGTATAACAATGAATATGACAGTGGGGATCACGATTTGATCTCAGTTCTTTCCTCAGCATTGATTTTTGAAGAGTCTTGAGTTAATCTTATATTATAATTGGTGTTATTTAAATACAACTGCATTTAATTGAGTTGTCCTCAATTTACCTAAAAACTGTGAATCCTAAATATATAAATTCCATTAGAATACAAAATCTTACAATTTCACTCAATTTTACAATTGTTACAATACTTTTCTCTCATTTAATATAGAATATAGTGAGCTTGTTTAGCAAAAAAACCACATCACATTTAAGTTCTGTACTACTTAAAGTGGCATGTAATCTCACTGAGTATTTTTCCTGGCAAAATAAAATACAACAACGTTATCTGTAATTTCCAGAATAGGACATTTTCTCCTCCTTGAATCACCACCTTATCATAGCAGAGAGGTTTGCGTGCCTGTGCCTGAGTGATCCTAGGAGCCATATTGTTGGAGGCAATTTTCTGCTGGTAGGGTCTCAAAAGGCAAATTGGTCCTAAGTGACAGGTCAGACTAAGAGCAATTCAGCAGGCCCTCATGACCATGACTTCCTGTGGGCCCACCACAGGCCTGACAGGTCATAAGGGTCAAGTGCTGTGTGGTTTGGGTGGCAGCCGAAGGCAGGGGCCTAGGTGGTCCAATCCCTGGTTGCCAAGGCTAGCTCCAACTGGGAGGAGGCCCTGGGGCAGACCCAGGACACGCTGGAGGGACTATGTCTCTCGGCTGGCCTGGGAACCCAGAGGAGCTGGAGGAGGAAGGTGGGGAGAGGGAAGTCGGGGCTTTTCTGCTTAGGCTGCTGCCCTGCACAACCTTGACCAGGATAAGCAGAAGATGACGGATGGATGGGACAACATTTTATAATGAAGTCACCCTGTTGATACAAGTGTTAATTTCATTACTGAAAATTTTTTTGTCATTGTTTTCGTCCCACATATATTTTTCTGGACAAAAACAAAAAATTAAGTCAATATCTGAGACTAAATCTATGACTAAATTGATTGTCATTTTCTTCAGAGAATAAAAGACGAGACAAAAATAGACTGTGACAAAATCCAGTCAAAAGGAGGAAAAGATACAAGGAAAGACAAAACAGCCTCTCAAAAAATGGAAGAGGTGGGACTGGATGAGAAGAGAACCAATCAGAGCACCTTACTGAGCAGCGAGGAGAAGCTCACCACTATTTTGAACATGTTCCCGGTAAGACAACAGACAAAGAGACGATGATAAAAAGACCGAGAAAATGTACACGGCTGAGACAAAAACAAGGGGAGATTTGTGACGTGGTTCACGTTTGACAACAATGAAAACAAGACTAAGTGTAACGCGTGCGGAGGTCATTTGTGTGAAGAACACAACAAATTTGAAGAGACATTTACAGAATAGCCACCTGGATAATTTCTCAAAAGTAAATTCGTTTAGACTTCATTTTGTTTAATTGTGTAAAATAAAATTGTCTAAAAACTGCAGTGCACCAACATTGTTGTCGCCTTAAAATGTGACAAATTGATTTAATGGCGAGTTGAGTAAAATAAAGTGTCGCCTTTGTCACGTTAGAAGGGCAACATATGAGCACTTAATGTTATGTCACTGTCATACTACATACATGTGATTAATATTAATATTTATGTAAATATTTATGTTTTACTTGTCAGAAATGTTACGATATTATTAGATTAGTGTCATGTGAAACTATCATTACATGACATTTTTATCCAGAAAAAAATGATGAAATGTTGTGTTATATTTGACCCACCTCACTGCCAACTTCTTTAGTATTTACTACTTGAAAGTCAATTTAAATAAAAAGTATAAGTCTTATAACATTTTGAAACAAGTTGCATTAGTTACTGATGAAGGCAGTGAACCAAATGCAAAAAAGCAAAAACATCTCAGCAGAACATTACAGAGGTTCTGTTATGTTCTACAAAACAGGTGTAATTTTTAGTTACACAAGTTTAAATGAGAAAAAACAACATTTTAATCCAAAATAATAGGCAATTTTAGTCGACTAAAACAGTAATAGATTTAGTTGACTAAAATTGCTTATTATTTTCGTCGACTAAAACTAGCATAAACTAAACAGTGGTGGGCCGTCAGGGCCAGCAAGGCCTTTTTTTTTATTATTTATTTTTTTATTTATTTATTTATTTATTTGAGCATCAACATATCAAGCATAGGGTAAAAACGACAGAATATACAAGCATTTA
>JAQQAE010007539.1:0-15804 GCA_029823295.1 Pseudamia nigra
GATGCCCAAGCCACCTCATCTGGCTCCTCTCGACACGGAGGAGCAGCGGCTCTACTCTGAGTCCCTCCCGGATGGCCAAGCTCCTCACTCTATCTCTAAGGGAGAGCCCAGCCACCCTCCGGAGAAAACTCATTTCAGCCGCTTGTATCCTGGATCTCGTTCTTTCGGTCATGACCCAAAGCTCATGACCATATACATGACCATCATGTATTTGTGAGACTTATAAAAAGTAATTAGCTTTACCAAAGGATTTCCAGGAGATGGGTACTTTTTGTGTCTTCCTGTGTTTCACTTTCCGGCATGTTTAAGATGAGAATTCTCTGTTGCAACATGGCAGAAAAGACGCAAAAATGAAAAATCATCTTGTGGTCACTTCACCTCTTGATTTTAAATGTTTGTACAGGTACATCTATATTCAAACTGACTAGTCAAATTTCTATATACCTCACTCTGTAAAAATAATGGCACACTGACACTGATTTTATCTCATTTTCCATGTTTAAGTCGGTTTCTTGGCCGTTCCTTTAAGAAGCCTGTTGTTCGGGTTTATTTTGTACTTAAGGATATTCTGAATACATTCATACCATTAACTAGAAAATGAGGGGAAATCCTGACTGGCAATGTCAAAACAGGAAGAAAAGTGGAAAATATACATCAATTAAGATTGTTTTAAAATGCATCCTTTCACAGTAAAGGACACAAAGATGCCTTGAAGTAAATTGTGGTAATGCTAGTAAACAATTACACTGCTCCTTTTGAGCAAACAGCATGTATACAAGTGTCTTTGAGGATTAAATGTTTCAGAGATGTGCTGAAATCATGCTGCAACACATGTACAAAGGAACCTCAAATTATTTGTTTATTTTGTACTGTAAACACAAAATGACAGAAGTTGGATCCTGTTTGTGCCGATGCATTGTGTGGTACACTGAACATTAGCACATTTCTGCAAGTGCCAGGCATTATCACAGTTGTGTGAATTCAAGGCAGGATGTTAATTACTAGTCAGTCGTACTAATAAACTCAGAGCATTAATGCCATCAGCCTCAAAACCAATTAATCCAGCATCTGCTCTGATCAAATTTGCCTCTGCCATGTTTTGATGATGTATCCACACACAATTATGCCCTTAATCTGATGAGAACAATTAGTCATCTTGCCATAGTGATGCCATCTCATTAGCAAACATCACTGATCCGCATTTAACAAGTCCAAAGCAGGGTTTTTTTTGTCTGTTGTCTGAAATTCTTTACAACGGGCCATTTAGTCTATCAATGGCAGTGAGGCTCATTTTCAAACTCATTTCACAACTTCAGTCATACCGTTTTACTTTCTTGCACGCTACAAAGCTGCATGTCAAACCAACACATCTTCACATTTTACTTTATTATATCCTTTTCAGGGCATCCGACGTAAAAAACCTATGCCAGATCAAACATGCGAATCATTGGCATTTCACTGTGGCGACCCCTGAGGGGAGCAGCCGAAAGGAGAGGAAGAAAAAGATATACTTTCCTCTGCTCTGTTCTTGAACCCGCAACCCGGACATATTTCCTTTTTTACCTTTTCTGCTTCTATATATAAATTCTAATATGTTCTGTTGACTGTCTTTATCTTTACAGTTTATTGAAGGTCTGACCTCACTTGAAAAACAACAATACTGGTCTATTCCTCCAGGGATGCACTTGCATGAGTAAGTGCATGAACAGCTGAACAGATACATACTCAGCTCTGACCATGAGTTAGTTAACATAGTGGCTGGGTTTCTATCCAAAACTATTACATTTGTAAAATAAATTTTCAGAAATTTGATAAAAGGAAATGCGCATTTGCGTCTGTTTCCTTTTGCAAATCTAGGGAGCTGCCGGCTTGCTCTCGGTGGTTCTGTTGGGTTTACTCTCTGCATAGTTATGAGGTCTCGGCCTTGAATTGTGAAGCGCCTAGAGATAATCAGCGATTATGATTGGCGCTATACAAATAAAAACTGAATTGAAAATTGAATTGAATTGCTGTACCACAGAAAACCGATAGGGGTGCTAGATTTTATGTCCGGCACTGCTGAACCAACGTGATTTACCACATAGGTGTCAACGTGTCATTAAAAAGCATTGGTCTGAAGCTATCTGCTAACATTGCAATGAACTTGAAGAAAATGGAAAACATTGGAAGTTCTCTCCTCCAGCTCTGCAGCTTGTTTTCATAGCACCGCTGTGTGCTTCTGTGTATGTGTTCAAGGCAACTCAAAAGACATGGATGGATCATGCCTTAGCCTAGGCTTAGCTATCAGCATAGCTTAGCTGCTACCACCGCAAGAGGCGAAAGTCATTTCCATGGATGTGGCTGAATATCACACAGTATGAAATGAAATGTAAATGCTGTATTTTTGTAACGTTCATTCTATAACATTCCAGACAATTCTCATTGTGTCCTGTATTGAATGTATGTTTCAAATCACATAATACAGATGCCCGTTTCATTTTCACTGGCAGTTAATGCACACATTGCAGTGATTAAAAGGGGCACAAATTTAGCAGTAGGGGGTGGGGTGCATAGGGGCATATGGTAATTCATGTCAACATTCATGCTTTGAGTTTCATGTTCAGTATTTGTATGAGAACATAGTGTGTTGTTGTCAGTGGAGGTAGATTCCTTTTTTTATTTAACACACACCTGGGGACTTCCTTTAAAGGAAGAGAAAAACCTCCAGCAGAACCGGGGCTCTGCATGGCCGACCATCTGCCTCAACCGGTTGGGGTTAGTGGACAGAGGAGAGACAAAGGAAAAGAGTAGAGATAGAACAACAAACAACACAGATGCTGGACGATGGCCACATCCAACAACTGCACATCAAGAACATCTAGAGACCCGTATGAAGGATAACGAGAGAGAGAACAGAGGGAAGAGGAAGCACAGAATTACAGGGACAACCCAAAATTAGTAACACAATATAGATGACATGGAAAAAAGTGTAGGGATTGAGGGGGCAAGAGAAAGAGGAAGACTGGGAGTTGGTTCCGCAGGAGCAGAGCTTGGAAACTGATGGCTGATCCTTCCAGTCTAGTTTTAGATTCTAGAACCACAAGTAGACCTGCACTCTCAAAGTGGAGAGTTTTGATTGGTTTGTCAGAACAATAAGGTCTTTGATATAGGATGTAGCCTAGAATCTCTACAACTAGACTGGGAGGCAGAGCCTTCAGTTACCAGGCTCCTCTCCTGTGGAATCAGCTTCCAATGTGGGTCCGGGATGCAGACACACTCTGTACCTTTCAACGAAGCTTAAAACTTTCCTTTTTGACAAAGCATATAGTTAAGTCTAGGTCAGGAATCATCCCTTAGTTCTGCTGCATAGTCCTAGGCTGCGGGTGGACTGTGACACACTGCGCTTTGCTTTCAACCTTTCGTTTATCCTTTTTAACTCTTCCTGTACCTCTATCTATAAATCTTCGCCCTTCCTCTCTCACTCTCTCACATCTCTCCTCTTCTCCCTCCTTCTTCTCTTCTCTCTCCATCCTCCTTGTCTCTCCTCATCTCTCACCTCTCCAGTCACCTCTCATTGTCTTATTTTCTATCTTACAATACTGTGACATTAACTTGTGTCTTCCCTGTAGTTTTGGCTCAATTGGTGTTTATATATATATATATATATATATACATATTAATTTGGGCATCCTGCTAGAAGAGAGTTACCATAATCTATCCTAGACATAAATGCACGGACTGGTTTCTCTGCAGGACCTTGGGACAGGATATTCCTAATTTGGCTACATTACGTAGATGAAAGAAGGCTGTACTTGGCATTTGTTTTATATGAGAGCTGAAGTCCTGGTCCACAATCACTCCCAGGCTGCTGGGCAAGATTCCACTGAAATGTTGTCCATATTAAGGAAGTCATTAGGGAGTGTATTCAGTCCTCGCTCCTAGTTCCAAAATCTTTGGTGTGCATCTTAAGAAGTTGAACCATTTTTCAAGATGGCATGGTGAGATTGATTTCTGGGTCACAGTCAGGCATTGAGGAGTTGACCCCCGCAAGACAAAACTCAATATAATAATAATGGATTTATATAGCACTTTTCAGGCCTGCTTCTCAAAGTGCTGACAATGACTCTGTTATTCATTCACTGGTGGTGGTTAAGCTACATCTGTAGCCACAGCTGCCCGGGGGCAAATTAACAGAAACGTGGAGCCAATTTGCACCAAAGGCCTCTAAGACCATCACCAAACATTCATTCAGACAATCATTCACACTCACAACTATGGACAATTTAGAGAAACCAATTCACCTCGTACATGTTTTTGGTTGTGGGAGGAAGTTGGGCACAGGGAGAACATGAACACAGAAAGGCCCCGAACCCAGGACCTTCTAGCTGTGAGGCATGGTGCCACCCACTACACCACCATGGGGAGTAGAGTTTTACCTGAATAAAGTTACACTTGACATGTTCTGATGATGAGATGACTGACAGTTAGTAACTAAAGAGGAATCTCCATAATAGGAATTTGTCTATGAAAATAAACTGAGACACTATAAATTTCACTATTATTTTGACTTGACAGTTAATCACCTCTACCTTAATGTGACTCAACTGAACAAATTTCTTGAGGGTGAAAGTATTCTAATGCAATATTTTGAAGTAACATACATGTCAGTATGTAAATGTATGGAGCCTGAAATAAAACCGTACAGTGTAGACTTGACCTTGTCTCGTCTGCATGTATAGACATGGTATCCCCTCATTCGCTCTAAATCACCATTATTCACCAGGTGAGGCGCCTCAGTCTGCAAAAGCACACTGAGTGACACACACATCGCCGTCATAGTCGTGCTTTGATGGGTGTGTGTGCCGACAGTATGTCACCTAAAGCACCATAAGTCAGTGTATGCGTAGTACAGGTTGATTTAGAGAGCTAGTCTAAATGCTAAGTCTCCACACTCACTCACAGGAAATGACAGCTGGTGTATGGGCACTACACACAAACTCCCATTCATCAACAGGACAATCAAAACTAATCTAAACTGTACCAATGCCAGCATCTATAGAAGTGTCAGCAAATATAACAGTCCTTTATGGGTCAGTTAGTTTGGGCAGATGTGTACTTAAGGAAAAGGATGATTCACTTTAAACCGACAAGTGAAATTAGGATGTGATACAGTTTGGGCAGCACATATAAAACGCACTCGACTGCAACAACACTGCAATTACAATCCCTGTAGAACACCTCAGTTATTATGGCCATTTACAGCTAATGTTTATTATATTTAGGGCCTTGCGATAAGTGGAAGTTAATAGATATTCAGGTCTTAAACACATGGAGTGTCCTGGGATGTAAACTTTGCACCTGTGTGATCTGTGTAGAATTTATTCCAGCAAAACCCAGCTATGGCACTAGTGAAAAAAAAAAAATCAATGTATATGCCATAACTATTTATATCTGATATTAGACTTTTATTGACATTATTTAATACACTATGCATTGATTTTGATTGTGCATTGATTTAGTTTTGTGAATTTTTTTAGTTGCTTGACTTTTTTTTTCCAATTTTCACTTTTACTCATTTTCTTGGATTTTCTTTTTCAGTATTAGTTGCTTATTTTAAACATTTTTGTCAACTTACTTGATTCTTTTACTTATTTTTTGCTCATTTTGTTGCTTATTTCTTGCTTCTTGGCATTTGGCTGCAGTGTGAAATCCTTCTAG
Organism: Pseudamia nigra; assembly: GCA_029823295.1. Classification (NCBI taxonomy): domain Eukaryota; kingdom Metazoa; phylum Chordata; class Actinopteri; order Kurtiformes; family Apogonidae; genus Pseudamia; species Pseudamia nigra. The sequence goes on from JAQQAE010007539.1 coordinate 5,698, forward strand.
ACGATTGCTTTGGTTTTATTATGATTTCATTTATTTATTTTGCTATTTTATCTAAGTTGATGTTAATACATTGTCATTTTATTGCTAAATGTTACATATTGTACTTTGAATATTTGATGTTAATGTCATTTTCAGTGCCTGTTGTTCATCACTTTGGTCAACTTCAATGTGCTCTAGAAACAAATTTGACTTGACTTATTTTGTGGATTTTTTGCTCATTTTTTAAAATTTATTTTGCCTATTTTGTCATTTTGTTCTTTTTTGTGATTCTTTTTGGACATTTTTGCTTCTTTCATTTTTAAACTTCACTTGATTACTTAAGTCATATTTTTTTAATGTAATGGATTATTTTATACATCTTAAAATGAGAACGTTTCTTATTCCTACTCAGTGAGCTGTGGTCAAATGTAACCGAGTAGAAGTACTTTTTTCCTCCCAAACGTAACGGAGTAAGAGTGGAAAGCCTTCCGTACAGTGGCTACTCGAAGAACTACGTTGCTTTGAAGAAACGTCTCGTGCACGTGAAGGAGTCGATGTGTTTGAGTACGACCCACCTCTCAGCGCCACGTTGACAATGCATTCAATTCAATGAAATGTTAATTTCTTTCAACATTTGCATCCTAGAAAGATCTACTAGAATGAAATGGAACCCACAGAATGTTCATCGAACCGACCTCGTACTGCAGCCCCTTTATATGTAAATCAGGTTACAGGTGGAATTACAAGATTCTGTCGACTGCCCTTTTTTTTGCCTCAGCTCTTGTTGTTACAGCTGCTCTTACTTTTATTTAGTAAGACTAATTTTCTAGTGTCTCTCGTGTTGAATTGCTTTGTCCTTGCCTTGTCTGTTTTTACTGATATAATTTTGTCTCGCAGTTCACAACCAGTCACTTAAAACCTGCAACGTCAAAAACTAATCTGCAAGCTTCTGAGAAAAACAAATATTTTGTTATTATTTGACTGATTTAAAAAAAAAAAAAAAAAGTTTGACCTCCATCATTTTTGACTGTAAAGTAAAAGGCTTTCCTTTGATTTGACTGTGCGTAGAGTTTTTCTCAGCATGTGTGTTCTTTTGATTGCGATTCCCACGTTTTGCTCTGGAATCTGTTTTATGCGCTGGCTGATTAATGAAACAAATTAACCCTCAATGTACATTTACATCTAAACAGACTGACGGCAGCAGCATATTAGCAGCAACAAAGACACAGAGAAAACAGAATGAAAGAAAAAAATGTGTGCCATGATGTGGATGATAATGAGGCAGCAATAGTTACTGCTGAACAACTACACATCTGGTCTCTATGAACATATTTAAAGCTTTAACAATACAGTGATGAACATTATTCTGGAGATTAGAAACATCCCAGAATCCAGTTTGGTGGTGTTCTCTGGAGGACAACAGCAATACAACTTCACTCAATGAAAGACATGAACTAAAACACTGCAAAGTAAATTACAGAACTGTATACAATAATTCCTCTGAAACATACTAAAAATATATACATAGAGTACTGCAGACTGCACATACTGTAGTAGTGGACAAAGTGAACGTGATGTCATCCATTAGTTTGTAAAGGGCCGTTTTGAAACCAATCGGGTTGTCACTTCCTGAATGCCATTTTAGAGCCAAAAATAGGATAAAACCATATTTGGGCAAACGGCATTGGGGCTGAGTGTTCATGCCAGTGGACTCATGGAAAAGCTAATACTAGCCGCTAGCTTAATTATGTGGTAAAACTTCACCACCCAGTGTCAAACAAAGTCATATTACTATTAATTAATAATTATATAATTATTATTATGTTGTTAGTGTAAACACTTACCCACAGCTGCAGTTGAGTGTATGTCATGTATAACTACGAACATATTGAATAAGTAGAAAATACAAAGGACCAAATCAGTCCAACTTCACTAGCAAGTTGAGTTACCATTGCAGCATGTCAATCAAATCCCACATTACTTTTTAGAGGGTCCAAACAAAATGTTTGAGACCATAATGACTCATGACAAAAATACAGTGGTGCCTCGCTGTAGGAAATTAATCTGTTCCAGCATGATGCTCACACAGCGATACTTGTGTGTATAGATACAGGTAGGTCCGGTGTGTGTGTACATACAATACTCTTTGCTTTTATGATTCCAGACATATTGCTACTAAAGTGAACCTGTACAGCAACTCTGAGTAAAGAAGTGTAATTTGATGAGCTGATTTTGTTTCTGATAGGAACTCTATCCAAACATGACATCTATCTCTTCCTGAGATTAATGCAGTGTCATATGCATTGATTCCAATCTAAAACTCACTTTTTCATTTATTTTTCATTTGTTTACACACTGAAGGTCCGGGATTGTGTGAGTGACAGACAGTGTTTATGTGAATTAGGGGCTTACAATCACAGAAGATAAATGACAGTGTGATCATGTGGGTGCATGTACTGCATGTGTGGCAGGACCTGAGAATGTTGTTATTGTACAAAAGGCGGGTACTGCTGAAAAAGTTTGAGAACGGTCCTTTTACCTCGCTCTTGCTGGTATACTCAAAGCGGCCAAAGGCCAAGTTTTTTCGGTAAACTGTTTCTCTATAGGACCTTGATACTGTATATTGTTCTTCATAATATTGTCAACATTTACCACACATCACCACCAAACTATCCAAAAGAATTTTAGTGACAAAGACCAAAATGTCACGGCACACACTCCATCGGATGCTGGAGAAGGGACATCTCCCTGGATGCCAACCTAGAAACTTCACTCCTCCATCCTAGGAACAAAAAAAGTTATTTCAACTTAGCAAAACCTCAAATTGACAAATGTGACATGTTTTTCATCACAGAATACAAATTTGCTGGCCTACTACTGTTTTAATTAGTTAGTGTTGACTGAGCAACAATAGAGCACTAACATTGTTTTAGGAGGCCACACAGCTGGTCTTTATTGCTCCCCTACCAACGCTGTTTCTAAGGCATAAGCGTTTGTCATGTACCAACGTGACCGAGCATCTCTATGATTTCATATACATTAAGGTACAGAAGGTTAGACAAGATTCCAGGATCTCAGTGCTGGAGAAAAGGGGTTAAGGCAAGGAACAGACAGCCTAAAGAAAGCAAGCATACCTGATGTGGGATTCAATCCCTGACCTCCTGGGCAGAAACTCTGTGGTCTACTAGTTCCACCATCACTGTCACAGATTCCGCCTACCAGGTTTTGAATTCAGAAATATTGCTAGGGAATGTCTGTTATTTCTTTATGATACTTAACTCTAAAATAAAGATCTTCTATTTAGGATGATAAATTATCCTAAGTGTGTGGAATCTGAAGGGTGAGGGCTCCCTAAAGTGTTCAAGATATGATTTGAACAGGATCAGGTGCAGGTCAGCTTTGAGGGTGTCGCATGGATACAGCAGGTCTTGTGGAGGTGGAACAGAGGATACTACACTCCTGCACAGAAATCTTCATGATCATTTTTTTTTAAACATGAATGTTTCAAATGGTATAACCTTCCAAAATGCTACAAAAAAATCCAATTTGAAATCTGCAACATCACCCAAAGTGCACAGTTTGAGTCAGAAACCCCAAGCAGCCATTGTCCCATGTGGAACCCTGTTTGTCAAATATCCTTGGTCGTGCTTCTCTTAGTTCTTTGTCTAAAGCATAACCTTAGTGCATGTCATAACTTAAGCGCATTCAGTCATTTTAGTTGGAGGACAGGCTCAAACTTTCACATATGCAAAACCTCCAAATAAAAATTTGCCTGAATTTTTAAGAGCACTTGGTTGGTTAGTTTGTGCCTTGAAAGAATCACTGTCATTGAAGGTGCTTATTCGTCTTATTTTTCTGCTTTTGTTAGTACTTTCTCGTGCCAGTTTCTCTCTAACGTTTCAAGGGCTTGTTTTCGTCTGTCACTGACTCTGTTGTTTGCATTCCAAACTGAACTCCTTGCAAGACAAGGAAAAAAAACACCCAAAAACTTCCAAACTTAGCTGAAGACATGCACACACATACACACAAAGGCACACTAGCATATAGTACCAGCTCATTTGACTCGTAGACATGCAGAAAGTGACAGAGACAAGGAGGAATGATCTGTTGCGACAGAACAGTCGCACTCGCTGTCATATGCACAGTCTCTGAAGGCCATCTGTGTGTGCATTAAAACACATGCACAAGCACACTTCCGCACACCAGTGTCAAGTGTAAATCTTTGCCATGGGCTACAAATAATAAGAAACTGATTAACATTCAGCACCCTGAACTCAACACCGCGCTCGCCCTCGTTGCGTCTCTGCTTCACTCACTTTCTCTTAGCTCTCTGTTAGCGTCTCCTTCCCTCTTCTATTATTTGTTTTCCATACCCCGCTCCCTCCTATTGTTGATGCGATGCTTTCAGAGGACATAAGGGAAACAATAGGATAAGAGAGCAGGTTGTGTGTGTGTGTGTGTGTGTGTGAGTGAGTGCATAGACGATGATGACTGGAATAGAACATAATGAGGTACAGTTACTACATTGCTGAGATGACAGCATGCGGCAGGCTACATCTCTCCCTCCATCTCTCTTCCTCTGCTGCCTCATCCGTCTGTCTTTCTCTCCGCTGTAAACAGATGTAGAGTACAACATTGTAACCACAATCCCCTTGGGCACTTTGGGAGCCTCTCACTCATGAAATCTATCTTTTCCTCCTGTCTCTGTCCTCCCTTCTCCTCTCATCTCTCCTCCGTTAGGCCACAGTGGGCCGGTTGTGGCTCAGTTGTAATTACGGAGCTGAATGATTTGGCATGTAGCACCATTGATAGGTTTGTTGCTGCTCTTGTTTTTCATCTGATCCTAAAGAATTTTCCAGAATACAACATGCTGCTCCGCTGCCCGATGTGTTGCAGCAGTCATTTCAAATGTGAATCAATAACTTGTTTAGGTCAAATTATGAAACAACACCACAACACAGAACTCAAGGAGGCTGTTTTATAGCTCGTTGCATGGCTGCGTTCTTATTACCGTAAGGATGTGATACGTGATTAAAGGTCAGCCTGAAGTTTGTCTGAAGTGGAAATCAAGAGAAGATGCAATTTTGTTTCGTCATTTACTATGACATTAAGATGGCTGTCAGCGTCATTATACCTGATGTGCGCTATTTTTAATTTTTACACTTAGGCCTCTTTACACGGTTGCTTGTCAAACCTGTATTCCTTTTCCTTGTTTCTGACCTCATCCAAGGTGGAGATTAGTATGGATGGGAACTGATAACGATTTAGCGATTCTGATTCCATTCTTGATACTGCGTATTTTTGGTTGAGAATGTTTACCATGTCCCTACAGGAAGTATACAAGTGTGAATAAATTACAGCTAATCATATTTGTTAGAGCTATAACATAAAGCACTAATATTTCATAACATAAGAGGAATCTTTTTGAACGTCAGGGGCCTCTACCGTGGAAATACAGTGCAAATCTTTTACCACAAACCTAGTCACTGTTTGGTGACTTTCATTCATTCTCTTCCCCTTCATTCTGTCCTTCCTGTCTCAGTCAAAGCAGTAGTTAGTGCACGAGTGCTGTAGCCTCTGAGCCTGTGTGACTCTGTCAATCACCATCTACATCTTGACATGTTGTGTATCTTGTAAACAAACCAGCACTGTGTGCGTGAGACGGCAACGCGCACATGACGGGGTCAATAATGGAATTGTTGAGGCAAGCACTATAACGAGCCCAAGGAATTGATCCACAGGGAGCTGGTTCTCAATAAGAACCGGTTTTCAATTCAATTCCCAGAGATTAGCATAATATACTACACTGTGGCTCCTATAATTTCAGTTCAATTTCAATTTTATTTGTATGGCGCAAATCATTCCCTTTACACCAAATGAATCCAAAGCACTATTATTGTTACTGTACTGTTCAAAAACAACACGACAAAATTTGCTTGTGCATCTTCTAAGACACTCCTCCTTTAATCACCACCTTATCGTGGTGGAGGGGTTTGTGTGCCTGAGTGATCCTCGGACCTATGTTGTCAGGGGCAATTCACCTCTGGTAGGGCAAGCTGGTCCCAGGTGACAGGTCAGACTAGGAGTGATTCAGAAGATCCTTATGACTATGTTTTCCTGTGGACCCACCACCTGCAGGAAGGGTCAAAAGGGTCTGAGGCCATGTGGTATGGGTGGCAGCTGAAAGCAGGGGCCTGGGTGGTCCCATCCCTAGTTGCCAAAAGTAGCTTCAACTGGGAGGAAACCCTGTGGCAGACCCAGAACACGCTGGAGGCACTATGTCTTTCTGCTGGCCTTGGAATGCCTGGGGGACCCCCCGGAGGAGCTGGAGGAGGTGGCTGGGCTTCTCTAGGCTGCTGCCCCCACAACCCTGACCAGGTTAAGCAAAATATAATGGATGGATGGATCTTCTAAGACAATACCAACACTCTCTGGCAGACCCAAAGAGCAAGATAGTGGATTTGGGTCTGCCAGACCTCTTCCTGCCAGAGTTTCCCCAGCTTCTCAGTGCCTTTTGATGGTGAAGAAAACTGTACTCACTGACACCTTGACTTTCTTTGCAATTACTGTAGGAAAGACCTACATTTTTAAGTGTTATGATGTCTGTCTTCCATTGTTTTCATTCCTATTTCCTCACCATTTCTATAGCAAAATAATGCTTTCTGCAGCACAGTACTGTTCAAATAATGCTCACGAAAGCCTTAAAAGCTTTAAAGTCTTAAAAGCCCCTCTTTGGACAGGCATTGGCAATTAGCAGTTGCTATAAATGCTGTGATGCAGTACATCAGGAATTGTGATACAATCTCTATGTAAATGACATCCATCCCTATCAAATGAATAAAAATACAAAATACAAATATCTATGTTACCACAGTGTGTTCCAACATGGCTTTTATGCAGACGGAGAGGGTTTTAATTCATCAGCAAACTTGGGACACCAGTAAAAATTATTTGCATCAACTTTCAAGTCTTGATCAACCTTCATTGGTGCAGAACAGATTTAAGTTGTTAAGATAAGATAAGATAAGATAAGATAAGATAAGACATTATTTATTCCACACTGGGGAAATTCCTTTGTAAGAGCAGCTACAGCATTGACACAGAATAAATAACAGTGCACACATGCAAGTGCAAGTAGATTATACCACATCTAGACACACAGAGAATAAGAAATAAGGAGCATCAAAGAAGAAAGTATTGCACTCAGACTGGATTATGTACAAATTGCACAGGATAATTTACAAATGGGATTGTTTACAAAATGCAATGGTTAAAGCGCAGAGAATAACAGGCTTATATTTAAAATTGCACAGCTCAACTGAGGAAGAGTAGAGTGTCGTATGAATATGAATGTTAACCCATGTCTTAGTCCCTAAAAAAGGCCTTTTTCATTCTAAAATGTACATTATTTTTCGGTTTTAGATAACCTTACCTTTTTTAACCCTTGTCAATCCAGCTCTGACCTTTGTACCATTTCAAGCTATGCATTGAACTTGAAATGCTTGAATTTCAATTAAAAAAACTGGCAAAGTTGGGGTGTTCTAAAAACACAGTGGAACCTTGGGTAACAAATGCTTTGACCAACAAAATTTTCGGGTTATGAAAAAGAAATCGGCCAAAATTTTGTCCCGTCTAGAGAAAAAAATTGCATTATGAACAAGACAAACCCGGAAGTGAGCTATCGCGCACCCGGAAGTGAGTGTGCCGTTCCTGGAAGTGAGACCCAAACTAGTAGCTAGCTAGCTAATGCCAGAAACTACTAAGCTAGCAACCTGCTAACAAACGTAGCCTCCACCGAAATCTGTAAACACAGCCTAGCGGACGCGTGTGGGACCCAGTGTCCATTGACACATGCTGCAGCGACGACATTCAACACTGCTAAGTCAGAAGCCAAGGTAAGGTGACATTGTAAATAATTTTTTTAGAACTAATTTCATTCATTTATTTCCAGATAATGAACATAACTTAATTTTCAAAGGATTATAATGAATAAATGTGCACATACGGGTGTGTTTACATACTGTATATGGGAGTTTTTACGGGCCTTGGAACAGATTAATTAGTTTTACATGTATTCCTATGGGAAAACCAGTCCCATCTAATGAATTTTTCGCTCAACGAACATGATGCTGGAACGGATTAATTTCATTACCAGTGGTTCCACTGTATCTAAAACTGAAAGTTGAGAGAACATATCACACATAGTTCCAATTAGAACATTGCAGTAGTTCTGTCTGAGGGTGGGGTGGTCTGTTCAGGTCTGCAGTGGTCCTGGGGAAAAAATCGAACACAATGAAACTGTTTTGAAGCCTGGTGGTGTGGGCTCAGAAGACCCTGTAACACTTGGTGGAGGGGAGCAAAAAAAAAAAAGAGTGATGCGAGAACTGTGCTTCATCCCGCAGAACACTGCTAGCTCTGTGGAAGCAGTCGGTCCTGAAAATATCATCCGATGAGGGCAGGGGAGTCCAGTGACTTTTTCAGGAGTTTTCATGGCTTGTTTGAGGGAATCATTCTTGAACCAGTGCTGTTCAGGTTCCTTGGGATTTTAGTTCCATGTGGGAAACCAGTCTGCATTTACACAGGTTTGGAGTTCAACTGTTCTCGTTCAGAACATGTCATCGAGGGTATGGTGATGGTGGTGTAATTGTGAATAATATACCATAATATGATCATTTTCTTAAGTGTGTTGTAATTTGTTCAATATTTCTCAGTGCATTTGAGTATAAAACTTCAAGTTTCTTAAATCTCTACATGTTTCTATTCTGTCTTTTTAACTGGTTCAAGATAAGAATACTACTACTTTTTTGTTCCCAGGTGGAAACCAATGTGACAGGTGTTGAACCAGTTCATTATTAGTGTAAATGCTCAGAACCAGAACCATGCTGGTTCCCTTTTGGAGTAAGAGGGCTATGAAAGATGTTTTGCCGTATTAGACAGGTGACCTACCAGTTAAGTCGGCTAACAGACTCACAGTTGTCAACGTAGTATGTCTGTTCTTGAGCTTGTTGCCTGTGCCAGATGTTGAAGGAATTTAAAATGCAGACAGTCTCTCCTCGGTCACTTTGAGGATACATAAGCTACAGATGCTACCTTCGTACTAGCTACCACTATGACTGTTTTCAGCTCTGCAAAGGAGTGCATGAGCTCGTGCGCTTATAAAGTCAACTGGCAGGTTGCCAGTCCAAACATATAGCAGACACCTAGGAACAATTGGCTGCTCGCTAGTTTCCCAACATTGCAAAGTGTATCTTTAGTATTGCACTAACAGGTAGACATTTACAGGCATTACTTTGTAATTGCAGTTGTGTTGCTAACTGCCATCCCAATATTATTAAACAGCTATTTCACTATTACCATTCCAATATAAGCCATTCCCTACATGCAAAAGTTTGGGCGCCCCTAGTCAAAGTTTCTGTTAATGTGAACAGTGAATCAAATGGAAGATGAAATTATCTCCAAAAGACATAAATTATTTTATCTTTTGCAATATTTTAATCAATATGAGTTCATTATTTTCATTTTTTTAAATTTTAAGGAAAATATCAGAGAGAACTGCTGTTAGGATTGCTAGAAAAACAATTCAGAACCCCTGTTTGACTGCAAAAGTCCTCCAGGAAGATTTTGCAGACCATGGAGTTGTGGTTCACTGTTCCATTGTTCAGCACTCGCACACTCGCACAAATATGACGTCATGGAAGAGTCATCAGAAGAAACCTCTCCTGTGTGCTCACTACAAAAAGCAGCATCTGAATCCTGAATAATACATTGATATGGCTTCAAATATTGCAAAAGAGTGTTTCATGTTTAACTTTATGCCATTAGGAGACCGTTTTACCTCCCGCTTGCTTAAATGTTCACTTTGAGAAGGGGTGCCCAAACTTTTGCATGCCACTGTACATAGACTGTAATCATTTTTAATAACACAGTAAAATATTTTTGTAGGGCTGTCAAAATTAACGCATTCATGCATTAATTGTGTGAACAAGATTAATGTGATTAACGCCCAATAACCCATATATCAAGGAAAAAGTGATGAAATCTTCTGGTCCATTTGACCCACATCACTGACAACTTCTTTCGTATTTACTGCTTCAAAGTCAATTTAAATGTAAAAGTATAAGTCTTTAC
>JAQQAE010007540.1:0-15803 GCA_029823295.1 Pseudamia nigra
AAGTGCGTACAAATACAGTTCAATTCAATTTTATTTGTATAGCGCCAATCATAAGCGCCGATTATCACTAGGTGCTTCACAATTCGAGGCCGAGACCTCATGATTATACAGAGAGTAAACCCAACAGAACCACCGCAAGCAAGACAAAGGCGACGGTGGGGGGGACTTCCTTTAACGGAAGAAAAAAACCTCCAGCAGAACCAGTGGCTCACAGTTGTGTTCATGGTAACTGGTAACTGTTGAATAGTCTTTCAGCTTTATTGCCACTTGACAAATTTTTTTCAGAAACACAGCTTGCTTTTTAGCTCCTCTTCTAAAGAAGTTATTTAATTGCCTAAGTCATTTTGTTTCTTTATTACCTTGTCCAAGGAGTATATGTTTGATTTACTCTTTATGCAAGGTAACAACACTATCTTGCTTGAGAGTGGATGCACTAACAGTTGGCATCAACTCCTTGTATAGCACTGTCTCATGAACCAAATGTCTCAACTGGGGCTAGACTCTTTTGTCCAGGTTTAAAAAGTATAATGTTTCAGGAGGATGTAAGCATAAGCATCATCACCATCATTCTTTCCTCAGTTACAGAACTACCTTTTCTGTCCCCTGAATTGCTTCTATCTGCTTCCTGTTTAATAAGATGTGTGAAGTCTGGAAAAGATGTTTGTCAGACATCAATCAGTGTAGAATTTACAGCCCCTGACCTGTTGATATCTCCATGGGTGGTTGTTTAGGGAATCCCGTGTGCAAAACGACAGCTTGTTTGTGTTTGTGTGTGGCAGTGGAGGTGATTGGTAGAGGTATCTCTGTAGGCCAGGTTCTAAACTTGGGTGTTCCATCCTGCTCCTAGTAGGGGGGCCTCGGATGTGTCAAGACCTGAAGTACATTTGTCTCAAACTCAAAATGTTAAAAGTTGGACCACCTTCAATGTACCTTCTGTTGTACTGGAATGATGGCACAAACACGTCCACAAGGATTATTGGTAGCCTGAACAACCAGGGGCCAAAAGGTAGCGACCCTTTAAATGTTTATTGGTCATTCCTGAGGCTGTTTCAGAGGGACACTTTGATTTAACATTGCCAAAGAAAGACCAAATGTGTACCCTAAAATGTTTTGGTGGTACACAGTAAAAGCTATAGCTTTCCCTCAAAGTGTATGTGGCACAGAATTGGTCATACGTGTCTATAGGATCAGTCTGTTGTTGGTTTTGTGTTTTCCGGTGTGATTTATTGATAATTGGATATCAAAAATCATCAGTCCAGCAACAACCTGAAGCACACTTCCCTATGTGTAGGTAACTGTAATTGGGTTTCCATTTCATTTTGACTGTTTTTTTTTTCATAGTCAAAGGAAAATACTAATTAATACTAAATGTAAGAGACCCTGATTTGTGTATGAGTGGGGTGGAGAGAGAAAGAGTTTTACCCCAGGAGCTGCTCTGTGGCCCACCCAGGCGAAGGTAACCCCTTTGTTATCTGATTGTAAAGCTTTCTGATTAGCAATGGATGGGTTAGTTTCTCCCTCTTTGTCTCTCTGTGGCTCTGCCTCATGCACACTGATGAATGTCATGAGGAGAGAAGTAAAAAAAGACAGCGGAGAGGAGATTACCAATAGGCTTGTGTATCTGTAAGTAAAGATTGGACCTGGAAAGGGTTAATGTGTGTGTCTGTACATCAATAGGCCACACAGATTTTAGAGGCTCAGGAATGTATCTCCACCAGGGAGACCCCAAGGGGGGAAGCGAGATGTAGAAGAACCTCATGTATGTGTATGCTTGTCTGCATACTTGAACCATGAGGAAAATGAACAGTTATGTTTTTTAATGTTACTTAAATAAATCAATTTCCATCCATTTTCCAACCCTTTATCCTAACAAGGGTTGGGGGCACTGGAGCCTATCCCAGCTGACTTAGGGCAAAGGCGGGGTACACCCTGGATGAGTTGCCAGTTCATCACAGAGCTGACATATGGATACAGACAACCATTCACACACATTCATGCCTGTGGACAATTTAGAGTGACCAATCCACCTAAACCCTAGTGCATGTTTTTCGTTGTGGGAGGAAGTATGGGAGTACCCGGTTAGAGCCATGCAGACACGGGGAGAACATGCAAACTCCACACAGAAAGACCCCACCGACTGGTGGTGGGATCTATCTGTGAGGCACGAGTTCTACCCACTGCACCACCGTGTCGCCCCTTAGATAAATTATTTGCAGTAAACAAATAAGACCTCTTTTAAGATATATTCAGGAAGAGAGGGTACAGGAGCTGCCAACAAGATGAATTTAGGTAACTCACAGAAAACCAGCCACTGGAAAAAATAAGGACACATTATCAGGTAATATGTGAGATTGCTGACTCATCAGTCCCACTATTGTTGTCTTCAGTCTTTAATATTCTTCTTCTTCTTTTGTATCATACGTTTTTTGTCATTTAACTAGTACTACATTTTTTTTTGGCCAATTTTAACCATTCACGAGACAATGTCTTCCAGGGATGATAATGACCCGCCAATGATTTTCTGCTGCTTTCAACAATCTTTGCAGTGCCTTTTTTGCTTCAGAGCAGGCAGAAAACTAAAAAACAGTAGGCTTGGATGGTCTTAGTAGAAGGTGATCAGCAACCTCTAGTCCATGTTGTTGGTGACTCTAATGTGCCCTCTTCACTCTGCCAGTGGTATTGGCCTTGAGAGGTCCACGGATAAATGGAAACCAAAGAATTGCCCTCTTTCTGCACACTTTCCGTTTATGCAGAGCAGGACTGAGTCTGAGTCACACTTCTTCCGGTATTCCAGTATCAGATCGTTTGGTCTGGGTGGTGCTCAGAAGAAGATTGTTGCCTCCTCTTGGGAAGACAGTTGTCTATGAATATTATAATGATGTTCAATGAGTAGACTGTCATGGGTATACGTTGTGTAAAGAGGCAGACTCCGCATACAGCTTCACTGTTTACTGTGATGATAAAGGATTTGCACTGGCCAAATAAAATGCACTAGGAGTAGTTTGTTACAAAGTCCTTAAATCTGGTGCAGATCGATGAAGGCCGATGGACAAAGGGCTAGGTGCAATAATTCGCTGACTAAAATATTTGTCATGGTCGTGTTAAAGGCAGAACTAAGAGTATCCTCAGGTAGCTCTGCCAGTGTTTCAAACAGATGAGTACAGGTGGTATAATGATGGCATTCAGTTCACGGCATAAATAAAAAGGTCTGCTTTATATGGAAGGCTTTGAGGACAGTGTCATGCAGTAATGCTGCTGGTGTTACACCTCTGAGATCTTGACGAGATCATGGCAAACGGCGCAAAAATCTTTAACATAATCTGTAGTCAGTATACCCCAGTGGGACACATAATAAAACACTGACTACGCTATTATATTAACAATTTAGTATTTGTTTTATAAATACTAATACCAAATATGTGGATAAAGATGAAGGAAACTGTTTTAACTGTATTTAGCCTTCTTTAAGATTCGCCTCAGTGGGTTCTTGCAAGGAGCTTAGGTTTGAGGGTGGAGTTGGCAATTGGTCCTTCACTGTTTCCTTATTCAGCTATATCCTATCCCTACCACTAATGCCTGCTGTGTGTATACTCTCTGTACTAGCACTCACACATGCACACACTTCCGTTGGGTTGCACAGTTCCATCAGATGTCCCATACTGGCCTTTTATAGACATGTTGAGATAGCAGAGATTGTCTGAAAGATAGACTTCAAACCAACCAAACATACAATCTCACACATACAGTGATGCGATCACACCTTCAAAGCCCAAAGACAACAAACACGTACTGATACTATCATACACATAATTCACCTTTAGACACGGACACAGGAGGTGTTCCACAAAATTCTGTCTGAGAAAATTCTGTGGCATATTTCCTTAACCCAGAATTAACCCTAAAACTGTAGCTCTCATAAAGTGGTAGCTACCAATCACAAACTTAATTTTTGTCCCCAAAGTGACACAAGTCGCCACTGGCCATTGTGCATTCAAGTCCCCACCAGGATAGAAAAACGAGTAACATATATGCACACACTCAGACTCAGTAGACACTATTGCAGCAGAAACGCTGGTTCCCACGGACCAGACTACTGGGGAAGTGAAAACAAGAGCAACAGGAACTGCCACACCACGAGAGGGAGGGGTGGGAGAGATGTGGGGTTAGGGGAGAGGAAAAGAGCAGGGAGAGCGGGAGGGCAGAGAAGTGAGGACAGAGGTGATGGCATCAAAGTGAAGAGATATAGAGAGGAGAAGAACGGCAGTGAAAGCAAATGTAATGGAATAAACAAGTCTGTGTTGAGGAATAAGACAGGAAAATTGAGAAGAAAAGGGAAAATAAATTCAGAAATAATCAGTGCCTGCATCAGCGAAGCCCGTCTTTGTTGAGTTCGAGGAAGTGAGAGTGTCTGAGAAAGGTGGCATTGAAGGAAGAGGAGTGGTAGAGGAGGGTGAGGCGATAGAAAGACTTGTTGTCTGTCCTTTGATCTACAAAGAGGCCGCAGGCTGAGAACCAAGAGGAATGTGAGAGGTTGAGACACGTTTAAAGTTACCCCTCACTGGCTGTGTGTATATTTGTGCATGTGTGAGTAGATGAGTGAAAGAGGGTTTGACATTTTTAGACTGTGTAAGTGTTAAAAAGGGGGCAATGCTTTTCTCTATAGTCTCACCAGTAATGGAAGGAATACTCTCTCCATCCCTCCACTTGCTTCTTTGCTAGAAGTACCAGTAGCACCTTGTAAAAATAAAATAAAATTAGCTGTTTTTTTATTATTTTATTTTATCGAGTAATTGTTAGTAGTATAATGTATTTTTACTCTTATTAGTCGCAAAAAAAGATTTTTGTAGGATTTTGCTCTCATGATCTGATGTTCACGTCATCTGTGTTCACATCTACATACTTGCTATGTCATAGCACGTGTAGCTATAGCTTGAAAGTGTCTACGGTAAGTCAATTTTCTTGAACTTGCCATGGCTATATCTTCATCCTGCCAAATTTTTGGATAGGTGACGCTATTACTTGTAATAAGAAAACAGGTAAATCCCTCAGAATTCTGCTACTCAAAGGGTATATATTTTAGGGGATATTTTGGGATCTAATAAACACTTTTTATAGTGTGTATAAAAATAGTATGCCATGAAAATTACATTATCTTCCTTTAGGGTGCACTCATACCAGGCACCTTTGCCCTGGATGGTGCCGAAGCAAAATTTTCCCTCCTCCACACTGCCTCTGCACTCACACTGCTCCAGATTTATCTGGGCTTCAGTGTACTTACCTGTACATCATCATGTCATTATACGACACACTCACGATTACTGAGTGTGATTATTTTGAGTTGTTTTAGTAAGATACAGATATCTGCTGAATTTCTAAAGCATGCACGGCAGTGATTTTCAGTTAATCATACTGCCTGTATTTAAAGGCAGCAGGAGACAAGGTTTATACTGTACATCATGTCCATACCACGCACCTGTGCCTATAGTCGTGCAGACACCTACTCCAACTGTGCCAGAGCCAAGGAAATGTGCCATGCTTGAGTACAGTACAGAACACAGATGATCTAGTGCGAGCGCATTCTTAGAATTCTACGTAAAGAATCTAAATTTGCTTTAACTACCTTAAATTGATCTTTCTAAACATATGCACACCACTTTAAAAAAGTTCCTCTCTGGACACACAAGCTGTTAAAACAAAACATTGACATTTTCATAAAATCCGTGTGAATCTTGTTGGTGTTTTTATGCGGCTCTGTCTGCATTTGTGTATTGTCTCTGTGATTATACTGTTCAGCATGGTGACAAAACAAAGGTCGAATTTGTGTGTCCTGCCGCTTTCCCACTCTTTCCCCTCCACAGAGACAACACCAAATGACAATGAGAAAGGGGAGGAGGAGACGATGGGGAGGGGGCATTCCACAGGCACGCCAAGACATTCCTAGGAAAACCATCCCAAATATTTCCCACTGTGTGTGCCGAAAGTTTCACATCTCGTGTTACACACATACAAATACAGCTTGAGAAAGTGCTGAATGTACACACCGAAAGTGTTGTCCATTCATAGCACGGGTCACTCAATAGCTCTCTGAGGTGTAGACACATGTAGCTGGTTAGTGGGTGAAGTTATGTAGTTATGAAAGTCTCACGGGTAGTCTGTTTGCTTGTACATCTTCTTTGTCTGTTTTTTTTGTATTGAGGGCGGCATGCTGTCACTGTGTCTGTCTGCTAGGGAGTCCAATCAGGAGAGATCATTGTGCTTGTTTTTTGATAAAAAATTATGAGTGAGTAAGCAAGTAAGACATGACTGAAAAAAATCCAGCTTTGACTGAACTACTCAGTAGTAACATTTAGTGGTGGATGACTGGTCTTTATGGATACAAAGCAGTAAAATATGTTTTTGTTTTCTAAACTGTAAGTAAGTTCACTGGATGTTAAGTAAAGCCCCACAGTATGAAATTATTGTGTAATTTATCCATATTATTCATTTTATATTTATTACTGGACATAGCACTATTGTTACATTTTCATTGTTTGTAAAGATAATTATCACTTAAGATCTACAAATCAGAATAAAAACTAAAGGAAACAGTACATTATTTATTATCCTGGGCAGACAGGGCTCATTAACCTTGGTAGGACACCAGTCTACAGGAAGGAAAACCTTATACAAATGACCCCGGGAAACCAATTTTTGATATGTGATGGATTAGACTTTAGACTTCCACCTCACTCGTATCAAATGATTTGACCTGGAAGACTGGTAGGGTCTGGAACGATTGCACATTGACATATGTACATTTTTAACTATGTAGTGACGTTAAAAATGTCACCTTCTCCTAGGTTAGTGAATAAGCTAAATCGAAACATCCTGTAGCCTTCAA
Organism: Pseudamia nigra; assembly: GCA_029823295.1. Classification (NCBI taxonomy): domain Eukaryota; kingdom Metazoa; phylum Chordata; class Actinopteri; order Kurtiformes; family Apogonidae; genus Pseudamia; species Pseudamia nigra. The sequence goes on from JAQQAE010007540.1 coordinate 6,881, forward strand.
GGAAAAAGGTCAGGGTCATATATGCAAAGGTTATATTAATTATGTATATTCAGTATATACATTAGATTGCTCTACGTTAGCATAAAGTGAGTAGTATTTTAGTGGACAACTCCTGTCACATGATCCAAACATTTATCATCATTTTTCTAAGCTGTCTGGGCCAAACCAACCATAGATTACATACACATGTAGTTTTCAGCCCTTGATATAACAGGTAGAAGAATATTAAACACTGGTGGTCTTTTTTTCCAGTTTTGCTGGGATTCATGCTATATTGATCTAATTTTCAGTTCTGTATGCCCAGTTCATTGTGCTAGCTTTTTATGTTGTATGTCACAGGCCCATATGGGGGAACGTGTCTAGTTTTGTTTTTGTTTTTTTGTTTTTTGGAAAATAATATTGCAATATCATTAACCCTTTTCCTGTAGTTAATGAGTCGCATAACCTTTGAAGTTATACCATCTCACAGCTTCCTGTTGCTATGCATTAAGAGCTACATCATAACTTCATCGTAACTGTTTTTATGAAAACTTCATATAAACAGCTGAGGTCAAAGACATTAAACCCCCCACCCCAACCCCCATGAAAATTGGAAAAAAATCTGGAGAAAAAAAATTGTAGTTGAGATAATAATTTTGACATCAACTGTAAGCTAAATGGCCTCAACTTAATGGAGCAATCTGGGCCGTTACTTTTTGGGAAAGTTAAAAAAAAATCTTCTTTGTAACCTGTAAAGCTTGTTTTCAGTGTCACTGACTCATTCTGAAGTTAATTCCCATGGCTATCTGAGCAGACACAATAGCACATACACATATGCAGTTAGATAAGAATGAACACGGGCCATCTCTCAGCATCTGGTCTAAAGAAGTCATGCTTGCACTCTTTTCCCACCGTCATTTTGGCTCTGGCAATGCAGAGACATTTGAGTGTACGGGTACACACTTGTTGAGTATTGACAAGCATGGATTTGAACATATGCTTTGTTTCCTAGAAGTTGCTGAGATTCCCTCCCGAATCTCAGAGAGGATGGGTACGAGGGTTTGCTTTTTGTGGTGGATTTAATTACACATGTCAAAATTAATGAAATATGCTATGCTCTTGACATGGTGAACCTTTGAGTCAGTTGCCACTGTCTTCATAGGATTTGTTTCATTTTTCCAGTAGTGGTGCACCCACAGAAAAACATCCATGTCCTCTGAAAACTCCAGTGTATATGTTCAAACAAGTTAAAAGAAGAATATAGGCATATCCTATTAGATCCTATATACTGGTTATATGGTCAATTAAGATTTCATATAGGAATATTAATGGAATATTGGTGTCTGTTAGAGGAGCGATTATTTTGACACCTGAGACAGAAATCTGAAAATGAGCCCCATGGCCTTCCAGTTTAAAAATGACATGCTGAAGAGTACGCTGACATTAAACACTAAAAGGCATGCACCTTTTAGTGTTTAATAGTCCAGTTTTATCACATCTCACGAACATCTTTGCTGATCCCCTGTTCCTAATTTCCACTGTTCTGCTCTCTAACACATGTTTTTTGCTAATCTCTGTATGAGTTTCTCCTTCTCACTCTATGTCTGACTCTCTCCCCCCAGCTCCCCTGCTCTCCTCACCCGCACCCACTGTTCTCACCCTGCCTCCCTGCTTTACTCCCAGTCTCACTCTCCGTTTCAGATTAGCCAAGGCGAGGAATCCGGTGCAGCCGGCAGCTGGAATGTCCTGTTTGTCTTGCTCTGTGTGTGTGTGTGTGTGTGTGTGTGGGTGTGTGTGCATGTGCATGTGTGCGGGTGTGTGTGTGTGTGAAGTTGGTGAGGCTGGTGCTGCTTTTTGATGTGTTCCATTGTCTGGGAGCCAAGCTGCTTCCTGCCCCTGCTCCCTTCCCCAAAAGCCTGAGAGAAACAGACAGCAGAAAAGAGAGAGTGGACAGAAATTATGAGACTGCATGAGAGTGACCAGTTGTGATGGAGAAAGGGATGCCAGGACAGAAGGTGAAAATGAAGAGGAGGTGGATTGAGATGAATGGGAGGACAGTGATGAAGCAGGATGTGATGGCGGGATGGCAACAGGAGAGAGTTAGTGAGGGAGGAGAGAGGTGAGAAGGAAGGAGGGAGAGCTTCAATAGGGCTTTTCCGCCAAACACCAATACAATGAAGTAGTGCGTAATTTCCCATGTCTCCCACACCCACACACAAACACACATATAGTTTCTCATAGGTGATACAGCTTTATTTTTTTAATCACGATATCAGCAGGTTTAGCATGGTGATATAGTTTAACATGGAAAATGTGAGGCATTTTGATGTCTTAGATCTGAAAGATCTTAAATAACACAGTGATGATGATAATGATGATGACTATAATCCAAAGAGATTATGATGACCAAAGAGTATATATGTGGAATACCAGTGGATATTTTTCATTTAATGCTTTTTCTGTTATGTGATGGGATGATTGTGATTGTTCCCAGACTGAAGCAGATGCATAGCAAAGGATATTAAATGTCCTTTGAAAAGATCTTAAGCATTACATATATTTCAGAAAGTGTGCATTTGTTGCTTCATGTTCAGCTGGTTTTACTTTGGTTTCCTCCATTTATCTATAATTCTTTTCTCTGTCTCTGTGGTCTGTGTGGTCTGACACTGCGGGCTGCCCAGGGCAGTACAGATATGAGAGAATGAGAAATTATGAGCAAGAGTGAGCAAAACAAGAGCACTAAAGATAAGGGAAGGGTTGCAGAGGAAGAGGATGTCTGCAAGCAGTGGCAAATGACAAGTGCAAAGTCAGCTAAGGTCAGACCATAAAATAAGTCAAAATGCCTTCTAAGTGTATGATGTGTATGTGGTACATTTTCTTGTGAAATGTGGATGTGTATAAATCCTTCAACATGTGTTTTTGTGTATGTATGTGCTAGTTGCTGGCCGATGGAGGGGTTTTGACGGGGCAAAGCAGAGCATTCCTGCTGGGTGGTGATGTCATGAGAACTAGCTCTCTGCTCGCAGACAGACAGCCCTGTTTATGTTCCCCTCCAGAGGAGAAACCACACTGTGTGTCTATGTGTATGTGTGTGAGCATGAATGTGTGTGTGTGTGTCTCTGTCTGAGTGCATTATTGGCTCATGGGGGAGGTGGGGAAGCCGAGAGGCACTCGAGAGGGTCTACTTTCCCCTGCCGCTCAGGGAGAGGGAACCACTTACTGATGCCTTCCTCTCAAACATACACACATAAAGAGGAAGTTTCTCATGTTTTGCAGAGCACAGTAGCTGCACAGCCAGACTGTGCTGCTGTGAGTGATTGCCCTTTGCTTCTAAATAGTCTCCTATGGGAGACAAAATTCTTTGCAGTATAATAACAGGGCAGAGGTCAACTAATGACAACAGTACCATACAGAAAAGAAGTATACTGGCAATAAGACACTTCTACAGGTCTTAAAAACAATTAGGGAAAATTGAGATCTTCACTCCCACTTGTACACATAGGTCAAAGATTAGTTTGATTACATTTTTTTTAAAGTTTGCATACGGTTCAGTTGATTTATTTCCTCTTCAAAAGCATATTTTGCAGTCTCCTGTCTTATCTACATTTACCTATTTTATTTCCATCAATGAAATCAAAAAGGTAACTTAAGAAAAATGTTGTGAGAACTAGCCCTTACAATTGTGTTTTCCTCTTGCAGATTCTGCTGGTATGACTGTCTTTGTGTCAGTGGTCATGGTATAATGGTTTCCCTTGCGATAGTGAAATATGATCTTCGGTTTTTGCAGCTTAGTAAATCATAGCTCATTCTCCCACACTCGGTGTGCTCTGCAACACAACAAACAATACGAGCTCATTTGCTGCTGCACACAAGCACGATGAAAAACTTGTCAACAATGCAAATACGTGGTAAAAAATTGCTGACTGCTTCATATTATCATGACTATAGGAACTTGTTTAAGTCATTTGGGTAGCCACTTGACACCATTCTTTAAAGCACCCTTCTCCTGCACACATGATCAACCAACGGGCCCTTTTGGCTGTAGCCCAAATGTTTTACCTTCTGAAGTGTTTTGTACTATGATCTTATTGCTCTGACTTCTCACAGAGGGCAAAATTGTAGGTTTAAGCCATGATTTCAAGGGTTACATCAGTTTTGTCGCAACAAACAACTTAACAAGCTGACATGGAGCCAGTTGTTTCAAAACTAGTTATTACACTGTAGGTGCAATTATGCCACAATTTATCATCAAGTATGAATAATTTCATTCCAGTGAAAGTGCTTTATTGTACGACACTAAAGAAAATTACAAACTGACAGTTATTTACTGTACATATTGCATTTTTCTATAATGACATATCCTTGTGGCATGAAATATTTTTAAAATCAGGTCAAATTATCCTTTGCTGCTGACATCCTTTACTAACATCCTTTCCTAATGTTAGGTTATTGACTTAATACTTTTGAACTACCTTTGCAGTTAATGATTGCTGTTTCACAGAGTGTTGTATGTGTGTGGTCTGTTGTTGTCTATGCTGACAGATGTTCTACAGCAGGGGTATTGAAACTATGTGGTTATGTGACTTCCTGTCTCCTGTCTTTTGAGTTTTACAAATTATCTAATGAAATCATGAAATGTTCATACCGTTCCCAACATCTTACATAATATTTGCACCTACAGAACATCATGGTTTCTTCATTTCTGTGTTATCATTAAATAACTAAATAAATGATGAAATGAAAATGATAAAATATCAATGGATAAAGACAAGAGAATAAAGTTATTATATTTTATGCTTGAAGTGATATGCAACTGACTGTTCAACAACTGGGGAAAAAAAAAACAAGATTAACATTACTAATCCTGTCAACTTCCCCTTTACCTGCACATTAAATGGCAACACATCTGGAAGAGATTCATTCCATTTCTAATATACCGTAGGTTGGAAAGTGGTTAAAATCTGCACAGTGGTGATTAGGGTTTAGTTACCAATTCAAGCGTGAATATTAATGTTAAGTAGTCTGGACATTTACCCAACACACAGTACAGAGAACACAACAAACTCTTCTAAGTTTTTCCACTAACATCAGATGACTTTATAGTTTGTCTTGTGTAGTTTGTGTTTAGTGAAGAAGCCCAGCTCCACAGTCTTGTGACTATGCTTAATGAAACAGACAATGTAAGCCCGAGACTAGGAATCACTGACCTATATATCGTCACAATAACTTCAACCATTATGGGTTGAGCTGTTGTTTTTTTTCTGCACCTCTGAGTATGTGCAAGCTTGTGTGTGCGTGTGTGTGTGTGCAGTTTCCGAGAATGAGTTGTGTCAACAATTAAATTTAAACCTCATGGAGACAGAGATAATAGATGGTAACACCCCCCCCCCCACACACACACACACACAGTTAGTGGTTCATGAACCTAACCACGGTGCTGTGTGTGTGTGTGTATTATATTGTATAGTTAAGGTTCCTGTAATGTACCACTGTTTTGTAAAATATTTAACTTGAGTCTGTGTGTGAACACAGGCTGTGAGAATGTTTTCTCATTTCATGTTCAGACTGTATGTCTGTATAGTCCTCAAATGCTGCTGTTCATGTTTGCTGCTTGTATGTACATGTGTAGTTCTTGGGAATGTGAGGCCAATTCTCTCTGAAATCTTTGAAAGTCTTGCTGTGGTTCTTCCCAAAGGCTGTGGTTTGCGTGATGAGATGCTATCAGGAGGTTAGAAGCCTGCTTTGGGAACTCTACACTTGCCGGCACTCACTCACGCAACATCAGTTCACTGCTTTGTTCCCTTTTCTTCTGTTACTCGACTCAGATTAAAGTGAAAGTACATGCAGGGCTGGATGACCATAGGCAGCCCCCCACCCCCAGGGAACAAGAGGTAGTGGGGCTTGAGAGGTTAGGCTGCTTGCCTTGGGAAAGAGCAAAAGAGGGGCAGTGGGGAAAGATAAAAGAGAGGAGATGGACTGATAGAAATCGGAAGTGAGAAGAGAAAGTAAATAAGTTCTGTGTGACATACGCATAATGAGAACAAAGCAAAGATGCAATGTTAATAAACTGATGATGACCAATATGAAAAAAATTAAGAAAATAGGGAAAGTAAAAAGAACAGAAGTAGATGTGATGTAATCTTTCTAAACATTTGGCTGCAAAGATAAATGGAAAAAATAAACATCTACTGAAATCAGTGACAAACTGATGTGTTGATTTGCAAAATATTGAAACCTTGTGTCTAGTTAAAATAGTACACAAACAATGTACCAAATGTTGAACTAGAGAAATTAAATTATGTGTACATTTAATGCTAGCAACATGTTTAAAAAAATGTGTGTCAGGGCCAAATATTCTACTACTACTGTTGCATCACATCTTTTTTAAGCATTTATTGATATCATGAACTGTAGGACATGAAATCCCAACATTTTTTGTGGTTTTATGCTGAAAAACATTCTTAAATTGGTTGGATTATTTGTCAGTGCAGTGTTTCACAGAGTGGTGATCCCCTTGCCATCTTTACTTCAGAAACACCCAGCCTCAAAGTAAAAATACTTTTATTTTAGTCATTTTGATGTTAATAAATTTGTACCAAGGGAAAATATCAAACTACTTCCTCCTCCATTGACTGAAAGCCATGTAGCATATAAATGGAATGGAAAATCAGACCCTGAATATGTAAAAAAATGGTGATGATGATGCGCAACTTGCGTCTTTCCCTACTTCCTCCTCCTCCTCTTTGAGGCCAAGGAAAACCAGTGTCCACTGTTTCTCATAGGAACTGGATCCCAGCATTTCAACTCATGCCATGAAGTCTTAGGAGTGTGTTTACACGCATGTCTTTCTGTGTATACTCTCCCAAGAGCATCAATATTGAGTATGGACAGAATAAATAAGCAAAAGTATACACCCATTATCACTAAGTGTAACGACATTGTATTCATACGGTAGGTTATCTTGTTTTTTCATCCTTGGAACATGTAAGATTATGAAGCCAAGGCAGATATTAAGGTATAAAAGTTTAATTATGTGACAATCCACAGAATATATCAAGCACTCATTGTCAGATTGACAATGAATGCAAAGATCAGTAATAATTAAAAGAAAAAAAGCCATTAATTAAAAGTCAGGACCTATTTTTAATAGGGCTGTCAAACGATTAAAATTTTTAATCTGATTAATCACAGGGTCACTATGGATTAATTTGCATTAATCACGATTAATACCCATTCATTGTTTTTTATTTTGTGGGAGCAAACACACTCATGACAGAAGGTGATATATACACTTTACATGTATTTAAACTGAACAATGGTTACATGAGTAGCAAGATATTTAAATGGTTAGTGTTACTCACCGAAGTCCAGTGTCTCCTGTCAGGACCACTGTCTTTATTTTCTTTTCAGTTTCATAGAGCCTGTGGATTTTCATCATTATGGTGCTTCTTGATGGTGTTTTGTACAAAGTATCTTGATGCAATTTGCAAAACCTCTGTAAATCCTGTGTCCTCGACAGTATTAACCAGTCTGCTGTTTTTTACAATCCATCTGACAATTGTGTCAGTCAGTTTGTCAGAGGTCGACTTACTGAGGCCTCTAATAAGTGAACTGTTCCATCTTTAACTTTTTGCTCCATTATTAAGATGTTACTGCAAATAACCCGATAAATGACTGCCATGCTGGGTTTGATTGACATGTCGCTATGGTAACAGCTCACTAGTGAAGTCGGACCGATTCGGATCTTTGTATCTTCTATTTATTCAATATGTTCAGAGTTTTACTGAGATACACTCGACTGCAGCTGGGGTTAAGTGTCAACAATAACAACATCATAATATGACTTTGTTTAACACTGCTTGGTGAAGTTTTAGCTCGTCTGTGGCTAGTGGTTAGTTAGTTTTCCCTACGCTCCGCTGGCACCGCCGCTGTTTGTCCAAATATGGTTGCATGCTGTTTTTGGCTCCAAGATGACACTAATATACAGTACATGGCACAGACTGTCCTCAGAAAGTTGAGCTATTTCTGCTAATCTTTCGGTGTTTATGGTCTTTTTTTTTTCTTCCATTCATCCAGGGGGTATTCTAGCCCAGTACATGACCTGTACTGTACTAGAGTGCCTCCACAATTTCCAGTGGCACTGTACCGTTTTTAACTATGCATTGCACATGCATTAATTGCGTTCAAATTTTTAATCAAACTAATCATGCAAATGAATCCATCTGGATTAACATGTTAATTTTGACAGCCCTAATTATTAATTTAAAAAATTTTGAATTTGCAGTATTTTCTTGAATCTGTATTGCTTGTTCTTGTGCAAGTATACGATTTCTCTTGACAAATCCTTCATGTGCCCCACTATAAATTTTCAAATACCAGTCATATTATTGCAGTCATGTCATTCCTTAACTTGTGTAAACTTTCAAACTGAAAGAGCCATGTGTTTGCACGTGTGCTTTTAAAGGTGTGTGGTTGCGGGTGTGCCGGGTGTATAGCGGCATAGTATTGCTGTCAGGGTGTGGGTGATTGTGGTTAAGGGAGTGGCTCCATGCGTGGGTGATGTACTGCTATCTTGTAACCATGTGCTTGTTTGTGAGAAGATGAACTGGCAGCATATCCCACCAACTCAAACTGAGGCCTCATATCCATTAATGAATTCAACTCAAGCCACCCAGCATCTCCTTTGTTGCCAGTGGAAACCAGAGGTAGCTGCAGTGCCTGAGTACCTGTCTGTCTGGTTGATCCCATGGACCTCCTATGCATGCACACACACACACACACACACACACACACTGACTGGCCTCCTTGGATGTAGGGAGCCCTTTCTTTCTTTCTTTCCCTCCATTTTCCTCCTGTCTATTTTGGTCAACTGGTGGCCCGTTCCCACAGTGCTGCTGTTCCCATGGTTATCATCGTAGAGATAGCGAATGGGGGGGTGGGAGGT
>JAQQAE010007541.1:0-15802 GCA_029823295.1 Pseudamia nigra
AGCCACATCCCCAGTTATAAGAGGGTGTGCACACTTGTGCAACCTCATTATCTCAGTTGTTTATTTTTAATTCACCTGCCTGAAAGATTTCAATTTGTTTGTCGATTGCATTGTAGCGGTTACAGGTCACATTAAAGGTGGAAAAAGTTGTGAATTTATTTATCTTGGTGTTACTTTTTTTCTCACAAAAACCTGGCACTTGAACAGCGGTGTGTAGACTTTTGAGATGCACTGTAAACAAAATCCACATCAGATCATTGCAGAGAGGATCAAGATTAACTGAAGTATTTGATCCGAGGTTTAGAGATTGCAGTTGGTCCCCAGAGCACTTCAGTAACTTTTCAAAAGTTTTTGGATTTTTGAATTTCTTTTTCATTTTTTACAGATAGCCTATAGAATAATAAAATCTGTTGAAAATCATGCTAAATTATTTTTGATGAAAATATATTTTCCCCAAGAAAATCCTGCAACAACTCAAGACATCTACATTAATTGCCAAAATACTATTAGTAGTTCTTTATACAACACTAATTGATAGTAGGTTAAAGTTTGTTGGGTTAAACTAGAAAAACCAGTTTTTAGTGTAGACTTTGTTGTGTTAGAAAGACTAAATGAAATGCAGCTTTTGGAAAAATGCTGCCACATTACACAACTCTGCTCTGCTGCTGTCCGCCTGTGGGCAGGTTAGACAATCCAACACGAGACGCTATACAGTACAAGTTAATTCATTTTCATGCATCAATACATTCACTAAGCAGAATATCATTACTGTAAAACCTTCTAAAATGTGTATTATGTCAACCTGAAGTGTCTTTAAACAACTTATTGCGGGCCTTTTTATTATTAATGTGAGTCCAGTGACCCCTCGTCTGTCATGGTGCTTCAGCAGGATGATTGGAGTCTGGGAGAAGTGTCTGCTGATTGTTTGCTGGAATGGAGATGTTGCCCAGCCCTTCCCGGATGACTATAATAACTTATTATCCTCCAGAGACACAGCTGATTCCATCCTGGGCTTTTTACACTAAACATGACTGTTTAACCCTTGAGCTTGTTTTAGTTTGTATATGTTGTACTGATGTGATGGTGGTATATTTATAAGTTATCTGAATTTGTGAATCATTCTTCCTGATCAGCTGCTTATTGAGGTTTTTTTCTGCTGCGTTAACCCTCTGTAGATGATCTGACAGCGCCTCCTAGTGGTGACTGTAGCAGCCTGCAGTCACACAGCCTGTGAAAGGACATGTCCTTACATGTCTTTTTAAGATTATGTCCAGGCATGTGCCTCTGATTCACATAGGAGGGCCCAGTGAGTCAGCGGCTGCTCTGTATTATAAAAGCATGACAGTGACAGAAGTGTCAGATCCACTCTTATTTTCACTGAGGAAACTTGACTAGAATCTGCTTTAAAAATGGTAAGCCTGGTTTTTAAATTTAAATAGCTCTGTCTTTTTTCTATTAAAGGAAAACGTTTAATCAAATAGTTGAGTTTATATTTCATTTACTTTTGAACTAGACTTGTATTACTACTTATATTCTTTTAGGCAGTCCAGTGCAACTTTTATCTTTCAAAGCACTTGAACTTTGCTTGCTCATTACATACAAACTGTCACTTTCTGCAGCTCAGCTGATCAGTTCTCCATGCAGACATTTGACAGCTCTGCTTTGTTTTCTTTTCTTGTTTCCTGCAGTGTAAAACTATGGCTACTCACAAGCAGATCCTGAGCTCCCTGCGGAATGGGCCAACTCGACGAAACCTCTTTGGCCCAGTGGACAGAGAGCAGCTACAGGTGGAGTACCAAACAGCCCTACGCAAAGACCTAGAGGAGGCTTCCAGGCGCTGGGGCTTTGACTTCATCTCAGATAAACCCCTGGAGAGCAGTGACTACCAGTGGGAGCGTATCCCAGGTACCAATGTGCCAATGGTGTACCACTCCTGTATGCTTGGTCTGAGGCAGGCTGGATATCAGAACAGAGTAGAGGCAATAGTTTACCCCAAAGGAGGAAGGGCGGGTCAACTAAAAAGTGAGAAGGAAAACATCCTGCGCACACCAGAGAGCTATATGTACAACCTGGAGAAGATGGACAAGACACCAGAGATAAGAGAGAATACAGGACTCAAGAGGAAACAAACAAACATTACAGGTACATATTCAAACGTCTCTAGGGCGGGGTTATAGAGTGTCTAAGTCCCACCCACTCACTTCCAGGTTATGGGACCTGACTTTGGAATTTTTTGCATTACCGTACTGTACAGTCAATGGCATAAGTACGTGAAGTATGAGACTGTCAGTCCACATAATTATAAAGATCACATCCTGAAATTCAGTGTGTAAATGATGGCATGATTCAAACAGATAAAAAAAACATATCTAGTGCCATTGACTGTAATGCACTTATCTTCTGAAGTTCAGTCCCATTGGAAAAAACCAGAAGGGGTGGGATTCAGACCAACGCGGCTACATTTTTATGCAGCAAATTTTTCAAATTGCTCAAAAGGCACAAATCACAATGAACTTAATCAGTTATATTCATTTACTGCTGCAAGTGAACATCATAACTGAATCTCTTGTTCTTTATCTCTGTAGATTTCTATCAGGCAAAGAGAAGAGTCGTGTGGATGCCACGCAAATCCGGCGAGTGATATTTTTTGCAGTTTCCTGCAAAGGTGCCAAAATATCCCACACCCACAATGACTGTACTACACTCAGGACTACAACCAGACTCTGCACAGTCATGAAGAGGCTTTTACTCAGTAAAGCATGTCAATGTAAGGGACCTCAACTATGTAAAGACCTAAGCACGCTCTGTGTATTCCTACAGTAGAGGGTTGATTAGGGTACTGTATTTTGTCTGATGGGGTGTTGTGTTCCCATTGGTAAGAAGGGGATATTGGAGCAGAAAGGATTAATCTCTTGAATCAGTATGCCAAAGTGTAAAGTGACATTTCCTACTGTACATTCCACCATGCTGAAAACTTCGCTGTATACACTTGAATCAGATGTCACATGGACCCTTTTGGCTCTTGGGCCTAAATCCACTTATGTTTTTCTATGTTTTTTGTATCATGAGCTGTGTTATTGTTTTTATACATGCAGATGTCTTTCCTTTGTCAACTTGTGCTCATAGGAAACTTCTCAAAGAGTTGTGACGTACTGTTCAAGCTGCTGCTTTGCTTAGATTGTGACTGACAGGAGTGCCATCATGTTCTCCGCTTTTACTTGCATCTCAATGCAGATCTTCAACAAAGTGCCCAGTCTGGATCCTGACATGTACGGTACAGCACCACAATATGCAGGTTTATAGCGTAGCTCAAAGTCATCTGAATACTTAAGACATTTAGATTTACCTTTAGTTGGATAAAGTATATCAGAGATTTATCTATATAACACTGTTCAGTAGCATATTCAGTAAAACATTGCAGAATTGCACATACACAGCCAATAGGTGTTGTACTAGTACTCAATAACATATGCCCCAGTGGTATCTAAAGTTCCAGAAATGACAATCAGAAAAGAGTTCTCAGACAAAACAGTCTAAAAGCATTTTATTCTTATTTGGAAATATAGTGCAATTTAACAAAAGGTGTGTTATTATTTGCCTTAAAGCAAAAACTGTAAGTTCCTGACACTTATTAATATCTATAGCAAAAGCTGCTGCTTTAAGTAATCTGAACGAGTGTCTCGCCAAGTCACTGTCATTTTTTTCCTCATAAACTGACAGCTTTGAATTGTTCACTGCAAATATGAAGCTGAGCAAACACCAGCGTACCAGACATGCACTTCTGTTTGTAGATGTTTGTGCACAGGCGCTACTTATTGTGTTATCTTTAAAACTACAAATGAAAAATCTATTCTTATTTATTGTAAAACACTATGCCTTGTGTTAATTTAGTTTCTTTAATTATTATGAGAATTCCAAACTCTTAATAAAATGTTCAAATAAAGTTTCCTGTTTGTGTCTTTGTGGAGCCGTTCCTGTGTGAAGACAATGGTTCATTATGTACTGCCCTAGTATCTTTTAGATTTTACGTTGAACAAATCGACATATTATACACTTGTAATGTATCATACTCTTTAAAGGTAAAGAAAAATATGGATAAGAATGATAAGACTGAACATGCTGTTTTTCACATGACTAAAATGAAATGCATATAACAAGCACTGCATCAAGAAAATTAACAAAGTAGAAAACAAAAAGTATTTTATATAATGAACAAAATAAAGAAAATTAACAATAATGTATTAATGAATTAAATAAAAAGAATGATTAAAAAATAATCATATAAATGAACTAAATAGTTGAGAAAAGTGACTAAAGTAATATTTTAAATTAAAACTGCAAGCGGATCCAATGTGATCACATGTAAACAGTTCATACACAATGTCTTTAAAACCCCCGTACACATTTCTGTCTGAAGGTTGTTGTGAACCACATTTTTTATACATGTCGTTAGTGTGAATAATACCTTGGTATTAATTAAGGCCTGCCTAATCAGGTGATATAATCTGTTTCATACATTGCATTAAATCTAATGTGTTTTACAACACATCTACTAAAAGGTTTTAAATCTATCATTTATCTTATGGTAAAAACACCATACAACTGTCTTGCCCGTGGTATAATGCCTGTCCCAAAAGCCTGACTTTTAATTTCCAGTAGGTGGCGCTATGATTCAGGATGAATATTATTAAGTGGCTGTGTTCAGAGTATGATGCTTACATGTGAAGTTTGATTTTGATTAAAGCAAAGATGGATGAGTTCTAACTACTTCATGTTTTATGATGAAACATCCAAAGTTAGCGTCGTCTGAATCAACAGTGCAACATACCTTCACAGTTTTGATAACTTTTAATCTTTAACATATAACTCCACTGAACAATGAAGTCATTCAGAATAATTTGAAGAGCGATAAAAAAACAAGGGTTGGAAAAGGAAATTTTATGCAGATTGTATCAATGTCAATTTCATGATTTATTGTGAGACGTCCACATTTGACACCTCCCTGACCTTATAGTGTAACATATCCACAAGGTTTTGATAACTTTTACTCATCAGTATATGTTGTTTAGGCAGACCAAGTTTCAAGTAATTCCAGCAAAACAGTAGGATGAGTTTGATCAAACAGAAGGGATGAAAATGGCCAAAATAAGAACAAAAAATCCAGATTTCTTTTCAACATGGTGGATATATGGTGGATCACTTCCTGTTTCCAGCAGGTGGTGTTATCGGTCAGACTCAACACAGCCATGGTGTAATGTTCAAATCAAAATTATGACTACATTATGGATTTACATTCACTTCTGACAAAAGAGGTGACATGGTACCGCTGTGTTTCTAATGCTCTACTTTCAAGTGTGTTGACTATCTGCCATTGACTAAAACATTAAGTCTGATCATAATATAACAATATACATTATACAGTATTGTTGTCAATATTTGGAATAATATTTTTACCTCTTCTCATGAAATGTTTGTGACAATGTGATTCATTTTTCTCAACACTTTATTGATCAGTCTTTTCTGAAGTTAATTACTGAGGTTTATAAGTAGGAAAAAAAGAGGAATGTGTCTGAAAACAACTTATTCAATTTTATGGGCAAACAGTGTATTATGATTACTGACGCATTAAAGTGTTAAGCTTTAATGAGGTATGTGGTAATCATTTTTGTGTATTTTAATTACTACATAAATCACAGGAGCAAAATTAAGTATTTGTCTGATATGTGGTGACGTATTATTATGAATGGATTGTTCAGTGTTGTTTATTGTTTTGTATTTGTTTTGTGCATATTTTGTTAATTTTCTTCACTATTTGTTTGACAATTTTTTTTTACATTTTTGGTAATTTTATATTTTCCATTATATGTTATGAAAGTGAACATAGCATGAACATATGTGTAGGGGAGACCGGGTTTGGCTGTAACTTGGGAAGAGTGGTAACACCACCAATTCCACCAGTCAAAGAAGAGATAAGAGTCACATGATCATTTTAGTGTTTACCCACTTCCTCCTCGGTAACACATTTTGGTTGTCATGGCTGGAAACAGGTGCAAGCAGATTTAATTCAGAAAAAGCAGATTTTGATATAGGAAGGTAGTTTTTTGACCAACACAAACCTGTGATTAGTTCTTATACAATTGCAGATAAAATAATATGTCTCACAGCAAATTAAATTGTATGATGCATTTCCCCTGCTAATTTCAAACAACAGTGCTAGTACAGTTAACTAAACAATGGCTGTCAGAGGTGGGGTTGGTTGCAACATACACAGTGGAACCCTGGGTAATGAACGTTTCTACCAACGAAATTTTCAGGTAACAAAGAAAAAATCGGCCAAAATTGTGTAACAAATTGGCTAACAAAAAAATCTTGTTACAAACGAAACCCAGAAGTGAGAGCGTGCGCTTTAAACATCAACATGAACTCCGTGCTGTATATTTACTTTTTCACTTGAAATACTGCTTCATTTTGTGTTTTTCATCATGGGACCTAAGAAGAATGGCCTCATCTCCGCCTCATCCTCCTCCGGTAAGTGTCTTTATAAATCAATAAATGTGCATGTACGGGTGTGTAATACATACTTTATATGGGAGTTTTTGTGGGTCTCAGAACAGATTAATTTGTTTTTACATGCATTCCTATGGAAAAACCGACCCCACCTAACAAACGTGATGCTGGAACGGATTAATTTCATTACCCAGGGTTCCACTGCATTTTAATAGTGTTGCAAACATCCTATTAAATAAAACTAAGAATAATTTCATGATTCTATTCATTTTACAGCATGCCTGGGCAGTGGAAAAGAAAGGCAGAGAGGAATGCCTGCTGATGTTTTTAAAAAATAAGCATCTACAGCCGTGACGAAGGATCGCGGAGTCTAACATGTAACACTGAGCAGATGTTGCAAATCACTGCAGAAGCTGAGACCAGGGAGCTACTGAAATTAACAAAGTAGGTTAGCAGAGCAGCAACAAAACCCAGTTTCAAAAAAGTTGGGATGTAAATAAAAACAGAATACAATGATTTGCAAATCTCATACACTCATATTTTATTCCCAGTAGAACACAAACAATAAATCAGATGCTGAAACTGAGACATTTTACCACTTTAAGGAAAATATTAGCTAATTTTTAATGTGATGGCAACAATTATATTGTGTTTTTGTTTCTTTGGTGTAATCGTAAAAACTCTCCCCAGCATGTGTTACAACCATAGACTGTAGTTACAACCCAACCCAGCAGTGGGGGTGGTTGTAACAAAGGAACACTATGTATTTAACATCAACTCACAAGGTCTGTGATATTCTTTTAGGGTTTTGAAGTGGCGCGATTAATAGTAAACAGATGTGGGTATTTTATATAAAAGTTTGAGAACTATAGTTACAGGGGCTGAAGCAAAAAGTATTTCAACCATACATGGTCTCCCCTGTATGTTGTTCTGAATACTGTGTACTCGAAAAATCCATTTGCACATTGTGTCTGTCAAAAGTGAATCTTAACTATTGAAAAGGTGAGTCACAGTGTGAAACTGCTGTAAGATGCTGTTTATCGTGTTTATAACTGCCCAGGTCTACATCCTGTGCCGTCTTTCAACCCATTTAAATATCCTCCTATGTATCTGGATCCGTCAGACCACTCGTGAACACCGTGTCGTTCTTGTTCCCCTTCACTGACCTCTTCTTTTCTGTGGCCATTACTGTGACTCGATTATTGCATTTTACACCCATATAGGTACCAAAGTAAATAACGAATGGGTCGAGTAATCACTCAAGGAGTGTGCTCTACTCTGGTGCAACTACCTTGTCTTTCAGCAGGGGAGGTGCCCTAGTCAAGGGTAGTGTACAGTACGTCCCACAATGCTCGACAAACATGGTGGAATTCAGGTTGGTTGATGGGTGGTCTATGTGCAATTTATCGCTGTACTGTATACTGATCCTACTGGGAAAGTTTTAAGTAGTGTATAACATCAAATATATAGTTTAAGGCAGTGGTTCTCAAATGGTCTGGCTTTGGGACCCACCATCACCACTTAATGACAAGCTGCGACCCAAAATTAAGAAAAATGTTCAACCTTTCAAATTTATTGAATGAAAAGATCATGCAGTTTGATCCTGAAATAGTAGAACAGAATATCACAGAATGCCAATACAAAAAACAAGTTTGATGATAAATCAAAACAACTAGTAAATGGTGCTGCTAGAGAAGGAAATATTCACTTTTACTATCAATTAGCTGCATTTTAATTAAACCAAGACTCTACACTTCAGTAACTTCTGCCTATTTAAACAGACTCAACAGTGCTTTCATACACAAATATGAAATAAAATGTCCCAACTACTGAGAAGGAGCTTCAAAAAGACTCGAAATATGTAGCTTTAGCTGAGCACCCACTCATTGAATATATACTGTATAGCATTATCCTGTTAAAAGTATTCAGTCAATTATTCAAGCATAATCATAAGGCTGGCATAATAATCAGAATATTTCGATAACAGCCATTTTTAACAGACTCAGCTGGTGTTTTCACGCAACATGTGCAACATGAAATAAAAAATGAAACCACTGACAAAAGTTTTCAAAAAATAATGTTGCTTTAGCTGACAATCTTTATGACAACCAACAATGGACTATGAAAAAAATTCAGAAGCAGTTTTTAGCCACAAACTCAAAATTAATTCAAAAGGATTCAGGTATGCAAAATGAACTTTTCTTCTGATTATCTCATCAATAAAAAAAAACACTGTTCTTTGAAGAAAATTAAGCAGCACTCACTTCAACCTCAGGTGTAACATGGACATCATAGACCTGAGTTAGGAGGAAGAGAAGCCACGGAGATAAGTAGTGCTAAATGGTAGGAGGGTTTTTACTGCTTGAGTGGAAAGGGAAGGATACTCGCTCGTCACAATGCTTTTTCTTAACATTTTTTGGCCCAGGCAAAGGCCCACGACCCTTTTTTTTTTTTTTTGCCCAGGCAAAGGTCTGCGGCCCACTGAAAATTGGTCACTTTTGGGTCGCAACCCACCAGTTGAGAATCACTGCCTTAGACCAGTCAATGGCTGTCAGGTCCAGAGGGTAGAGACCACACCTCCGGAACCCAGCCATCCCAACCCTCCGATCCTTGAGCCTATGACCCTTGAAAACTCTTTCTTGGAAACTAAAAAAGAGTGGTACATGGTGGAAAGAGCTCCTGTAACTCCAGAGAAATCTGCCATCAAGGGTCCCAAGAAACTCACATCCAGGGGCTGCAGGATTTGAGAAGTGTGCTGCAGCAGGCAGAGTAGAATGACCCCCTTCGTCTGTGCTGCCCGGACCAGCTCCGGATCCAGATGAGACTGGTGGCCACCCATGATAAGTAGCAGTGAGCGCTCCTGAGCTGCAAACTTCAGGAAGTGCCCGACAAACCACTTCCTAAACAGCTCACCGTCCACGTACCCTGCCTGCGACTTCCCATAGAGGGTATTGGGAACCCCTTTGTTGTAGGGGCCACCTGGATATCCCCCTTGTAGATGATGAATGGGGGATATTCTCCCCAGGCGCATTAAGGCAGGCCAGGACAGTGATGTGTCCCCGGTGCCCTGGGTCTGCTTGTATGCAAGTTTGGTCCCCTGGGGCGTGATGACTTTGTTCCTTGTGGATGCCAGCTGAAACCCCATCTCGTCACAGTGGTACAACTGATGGGGTTTCTCCCTCAACCCGTGCTCCTCCAAGGTGGTGGTGAGGAGCCTGAAGTATTCCTTGATGGGCCCCCTCTTCGCACAGGATACCCTCCCGTGGTCAGTGATGCCTGGAGTCTGGGTGGTGAGGTGGACACAGTGGCGCCTGAAATTCACCCACCACGTCTGGCCAAATGGCACCCTTGCAAAAGAATAGATACTTTATTATCATTGCACACAAGTATAATAAAACTTTGTTTGGGGTAAACCTGAGATGCCATAAAGTCACCATTTACAGTAAATGGTATAAATGTAAAAATGTAAAAACTTCAAGAAAAAGTAGAAACTATAAAATAAAATTAAAACTGCAACCAGTGAGGATTGGGCCCTCACCAACCGTAACTCGGACTGGGCAGCCATCAGGGGATCCACCCAACTCAAGGAAGGCGCCGGAGTTCTACATTGCTCTGGGTCTGCAGGTACCAATAAGCAATTTTTTTACAGCCCCACAGCCTTTTTCAATGTATATATGTATATAATAGATGATTAAGGGGTAGAAAATGGATGGATGGAACCTCTACTCACTATGTGGCTGCGTTCCCGTTCAGACTTTCTATTCACATCTGTCCTGCCAAATGAGATCCAATGTGATCACATGTGAACAGCTCATACACAAGGTCTTTAAAACCCCAGTACACATTCCTGTCTAAAAGTTGTTCTGAACTGCATTTTTATGCATGTTGTCAGTTTGTTGATATCCTGGTATTCATTAAGGCCTGCCTAATCAGGTGATATGATCTGTTTTTATACAATGCAGTAAATGTAATGTGATTTAAAAGACATCTACAAAACATAGTTAAAAACTTTTAAATTTGCCTTTTATCTTGTGGTAAAAACACCAGACAAATGTCTCGTCAATGGGAAAAAGCTTCTCCCAATACCCAGTTTTGATTTCCAGTAGGTGGCGCTATGATTCAGAATGAATATTATCAAGTGGCTGTGTTTAGAGTACAATGCTTACATGTGAAGTTTGATTTTGATTAAAGCAAAAATGGATAAGTTCTGACTATTTTGTATTTTAGGATGAGACATCCAAAGTTAACATCACCTGTATCAACAGTGCTGCCCGTAAACTACTTCAACTAATTATGTTTAAACAACAGTTCATTAAAACTAAGGCAATTGAGAGTAAAGGCAATATTTCCCTCTCAAGCATTGCCACTTGCTGGTTGTTTTGGTTTATCATTAAACTTGTTTTTGTGTTAGCATTCTGTGATACAGTAATCTACTATACTATCGCAGGATCAAACTTTCTGGTCTTTTCATTCAATAAGTTTGAGAAATTGAACATTTTCCTTGACTTTGAGTTACGGCTTGTCATTAAGGAGTGATGGTGGGTCCCGAAGCCAGACCAGTTGAGAGCTATTGCTTTAGACTATCAGTTGTTTTGTACAAAGAAAGGGTGAGAACAGAGTCAATAGCCCTATTAATGCTACTGCAACTATGGTTTAAATCCATATTATGGCAAGAAGCACTCTTTAAGAAATGAAAGTCAGTCAGTCTGAAATCTCAAGTACTTTGAATGTGTCCCCAATACACTTGGGGGCAGCTTCAGTGTGCTTGAGATTTTTCAGGGTGAGTCGTCTTTATTTCTTGAAGTAAAGATGGACTCTTTTTTCTTCAACAGTTTTTTTTAGTATTTGTTTGTGTGTTTGTTTGCCATTACAAGGATGTATATGGTAGTTGTAGTAGCACTAATACTGCTATGCACTGCTAACACTGTACTCACCCTCTGCACAAGACAACTGATTGTCTACAGCACATTGAGAAGGCAAGAAATGGCACAAAAAAGACTCACCTGTGATCCAGAAACCATTCCAGGTGACTACCCTATAGACCTAGCGAGAGAATGCCACGGGTGTGCAAAGCTGTCATCAAAGCTAAATGTGGCAACTTTTGACAACATAAAATATAAAACATGTTCTGGGTTATTTTCCTTTATTGGTTACAACATAATTCCATACATGTTCACTGTTTGGATGTGTTCAGTATTAATGTACCGGTACAATGCTGAGAACAATAAAGATAAAGAAAAAACAGTGAAGAAGAGGATGTGTCCAAAATTTTAACTGGTAGTGTAGTCTTGCATAATGATTCAGTGTCAAATACTTGTGATATTTTAAGCATGTTTGGCTGATAATATAAAGTATGTGCTCAGGGGAAAACAGTCGACTTAGGTGGGTTGTGCACAGTTGCTGCACAGCTTAGTACCAAAGCTGCTGCCCTGTGTGCCTACTTAGTGTTTTAAATGTGTGTTGGTGAGTATCAGCATCTCTCTTCCTTATTAACTTCATCTCACATTTGAATAAAGTGGTGAGGACACAGTAGCTGTCATCTATAAGCAACCATGTAATGCAATGAACTTTAAGATGGTCAGAGTCTCTCTCAGATTTGTGCAGAGAAGACACCACAGACCCTTTGTGAGGTGAACCGCACACACTGTATACTTTGGCTACACATCACTGTAGCCCCGTATCAGCGCACACTGGGTGTATGTGTTTATAAGGAGGGTTTAGGGGATGAAAGGCCCACAGCAGGCCCTGCCACAGGCCCCACTGTGTTCCCTCCTCCCTCCCCTGGCCTCAGCGGCACACAGGCACCTGCACGCCTGCGCTAAGCTCTCCCATCCCCCCGCCCCTCTCCCTCCATCATCTGTCCCTAGCTCCCACATCCATTACAGGGCAGGACAGCTAGCTTTTGCATCTACACTGAGAAAGAGAGAGAGCAGGAGAGAAGGTAAAGGGGAGGCGGAGGGAACATCTGACAAAACAAGGAGAGAGAGGGAGAAATAGATCAGAGCATTAGAGAGAGGGGAGAGAGGAGAGCGGGAGGTTGCAGATATCGATGCCATTAACAATGAAGCGTTAGGATCCAGGGAGGTACTAGTGAGCCAGACAACGACTGAGGCTAAAGATATTTGAGGAGGGGGGCTCCTCCTCTGTGAGCGCAGGGGGAGGAGGAGGAGGAGGGGGAGGATGGGCCTCGAACACACACTTGCAATGGCACTGCAAAAATTGGATTAAAGCAGTATGGTAATGTTTCTAATTTAATTTATCGCTGTGCTGCTTGTGTCTCATCCTCATGTGTTCGCATCCACGCTTGTTGACATCCATCGGCCGTCTGTCATCTCACAGTGTGTCTCCTGCCGAGTGCAGGCACAGGCAAACCCCATCCTCTTGTTTTCATGCCGTAGACATCTGTCATCTCCATCCTCATCTCCTTCTCTTCTGACCTCTACGAGCCTGTGTTTTTGAAACCACACCGTTATTTTAGAACATCACCCATCACTGCTGCCGCTGCTGTTTACGATGCTTCTGTTGTCTGCTTCTGTTTTAACCATATGCAACGCCGGACGGTGCATCCCTCGCTCCTGTAGGAGCCATTGCTTAGCTACCGCATAAGCATCTGACTTTGTCTTAGAAGATCAGGAAATGATTAATTACCTGGGGGTGCAGTCATCTGTTTTTGCTCTCCATTACAATTTGATTGTAACCTACTTTGTTTTCTGCTTCCGCTGCCTCTCTGGCTGATTCAGAACAGCACCGGGAGCTTGTGCTCATTTCACACTGTCACGCGAATAAAATACCAATAAATCCTTGCACCATCTCATGTAGAGAAATTAGAGCAGTGCTATGAGATGTTTGGATGTCATGTGTGTGCCTGGCTCATGTTGGCAGGGTCTGATTACAGTGTTTTGACGTCAGGCAGAGGGGTCATTAACAATCCTACCATCTGCCAAGCCACACTTATAGAATATATTACTGCCCAGGGAATCCCCTCATAGACCATTGATAAGTCTCCAGAGGGCTCATTGTTTAAAGGGATTACAGCATCAGGCGATTGTTTTTGGACGAGGAAGGGCAGACACACTTGTAGGTTGATGCTAGAATCATACAGAATGATCTAGAAAAGTGACACCAAAATGATGCACACAGAGATAAAGTTGATCATTTTATCTTCACTACTTTTTCATTTGTGGTAAAGGTGGGACTTGACACTGCACTTTACTTTACACATTTCTCATACTAAATTTCCAATCTTCTGGTAATGTTGAGTTTTAACTGATGCCCTCAGGATGAAGGAGAATAAGTCAGCCAATTAATGCACACAGCTTGTCTGCCACCAAATCAATTACACTCATTAATGCCACAGTAATTGACATTTATGCACTTGTACATTTTAAAACAATTACATCAGTGACTGTAATTATTCCATTAAAACGTGAAATGATCATCTTCTGCCACCTAATGTATTTCATGTGCAGTCTAATTAGCACACAAGATGTTTTGCTGAACTCAAACAGCTGCATTTTTCCATACGTCCATCTTCTACTGCTGCATTTTTGTGACATTAATTCTGTAACTGTACTTGTATGTGTTGGACTTATTTAGTTGTCTTTGCACTCTGATCCCTTCAGCTGGACAAGAGCGAGGTAACAACATTAGGCTTACCCTCCACAAGCAGCCATGGAGGCTCAGACAGCAACATTAGTACAGACGGAGCAGGGGCAGCAGTGGGGGTCACCAGTGCTGAAGGGTCAGGGGCCGGAGAACCACAGCGGACACGGGCCGCTTTGGAGCACCTGCAGCAGAAGATTCTGAAAGTTAACGAGCAGATTCGTGTAGAGCAGGAGGCCCGGGATGACAACGTTGCAGAATACCTAAAATTAGCCCACAATGCCGACAAGCAGCAGGCCTCAAGGATCAAGCAGGTGTTTGAGAAGAAGAACCAGAAATCAGCACAGACCATCGCACACTTGCACAAAAAACTAGAGCACTATCACAAGAAGCTGAAAGAGATAGAACAGGTAAGTGAGCACATGTGCAAATGTGGAGTTGTTTTTAGTGTGAGTATGACTAATTACCTCATGATAGACAAACAAGTGTTGTACTAGGACAGTGGTGTCTGGAAATAAATGATTCTCATCTCCTAACACCTAATTGCAGGACCTGCTTTCCTCATCTATCTTCAGAAAGTTATTTCCCTTAAACCTAATCACCTCTGTCCTACCTTTGATCCTCCACTTCTCTGCTTCCTCACTTCTCTTCCCTCTCTACAGAACGGACCTGCTCGGCAGCCCAAAGATGTCCTGCGGGACATGCAGCAAGGGCTAAAGGACGTGGGAGCCAATGTTCGTGCTGGAATAAGTGGTTTTGGAGGTGGAGTAGTAGAAGGAGTCAAAGGTGGAGTATCTGCACTCACTCACACCGCTGTGGTCTCCAAGCCAAGAGAGTTTGCTAGTCTCATCAGAAACAAGTTTGGAAGTGCAGATAATATTGCTCACCTAAAGGACACACTTGAAGACGGAGTTGGGGGGCATTCTGAAGACACCCCCACACCCCGCGCACTGAGTGGAAGTGCCACACTGGTTTCCAGCCCAAAGTACGGCAGTGACGACGAGTGCTCCAGTGCCACATCAGGCTCTGGAGCGGGTAGTAATTCTGGGGGAGTAGGGGGAGGTGCCGGAGGAATATTAGGGCCCACAATGGGGAGCCCCAGACTGGATGGGCACCACCACCACCACCATCACATGCACAGCTCCTGGGACTCTCTACTCGAGGGTCTGCAGGAGATCAAAGCCAGCCAGGCACACATGGAGGATGCCATCGAGGACATGAAGGGCCAGCTGCAGAGCGACTACTCCTACATGACGCAGTGCCTGCAAGAGGAGAGATACAGGTACAGACCCCTGAAAAGAACACGCCCACTGATTCCGCACTAAATATGGACAGTACAGTATTTACATTTAATGCATTACTTTGAAATAAATCCAAGAACAAAAAACATTTGCAATCCTGATGAATCTGTACAAGTCAAATCAAAAGACACAGGAATATAAAAATTCATACTTTCATTCTGCAAGAGTAGAAATAAAGACCAAATCTAATCATATATCACCCGATGCTGTTTCACACAGCTATGAAGAAGTGAGGCCACTTATCCAAGTCTCAACTGTTTAGCAACAGAATAGAGCAGCAAAGTCTCACCTGACTGAATCTTAATGATATATTTGGTAAATACACTCCTGATCAAAATTTTAAGACCAGTTGAAAAATTGCAAGAATGTACATTTTGCACTGTTGGATCTTA
>JAQQAE010007542.1:0-15800 GCA_029823295.1 Pseudamia nigra
CCCCAAGTTTGTGCAGGCTTAACAACAATCGAAAACCAAAAAGTAAAGTAGTGGGATGCAGTCTTTGATAATGACTTCAATACTATGTGTGCATTGGCTTTTTTGTAACAATTTGAGATTATACGTTTGCCTTTTTATCATCAGTACTCTGGGTGCTCTGACTAGAACATCAGTGATTACGTTTCTTAAGTCAGTTTTCAAAAGATTACATTAATGTCAATTTTTATAAGATTCACTCATTTGAGTCATTTATTTTGAAAGACAAAAACGTTAAATTAAAGTCTCAGACAAGACATGTTGTAATCTTTGGCACTGGAACACTTTTCCCCAAGTTCAGAGTAAAACAACTGGTCAAGCGACGGAGAAAATAACCAGGCGATAAAAGTAATTAACGGCTGTAGCCCTAAAACAGGCAACGTGCTACTCTTGACTGGTTCATGCAAGTGGGTAAAAGGCTAAAAAACGCTGATGCACTGAAGAGGAATGTAGGAACCGTCAGATGTAATTTACAGGTGGACAGGTGTAGGAGCGAGGGGAGGTGGAGGGGTCACATGGGCCTCTTCTTTCTTTGTGTTTCAGCTCTACCTCCTATACATCCGGATCCTCAGAGCTCACTGCATAATTCAGACAAAATCCAGCTGTTTTTCCCCTCACATGGTTTAGACCAAACCACCCTGGACAGACTCCCTCTGGGATTCTGCGACAGTTTCATGAGAGACCTTTAATTTAACTCACCAAATGTTCTCTCCATGTGGACTCTCCTCACTTCCTTCCTCGCTGAGACAACACGGCACATTTTTAGCCCTGGCTGCTACAGTGGTGACCAGTCGAACGGTGCTCATTTTTAAAACACAGTCTAAAACTTTCACCTTAGGTTTACCGCAACTTAAACCCACTCCTGCCAACTTCTAGTATTTAAATGTCAGGGATTTTTTTTATTCTGCATTATTTGGGGGGAGAAAAACATTAACAGGCTGTGAAAAGTGGAAAAAAACTACTAGGTCATCAATATAAAACAAAGCAGATTTCAAAGTGACATCTTATATTTAAATACACATTCTCCCAGCCTGCATTTCATTCACTAAGCCCAAATGGTGCTTGCACTGACAAGAAGGGGTCCGAAAATCACATTCACACACATTCATGTGCTTTTGAGTAGAGCTGCACAATTACTCACATTGCACTGGTAACCGCCGTATCAGCTCATGCATTTATATAATCACAAAAGGAATATACTGACCACATTTTAACAGAATGGATATAGGTGGCTTTAGGGTAATCTCATTTGCAAGATGAAACAAAAAAACAAGACCACCTTTGTTGCATGGTGATAGGTCCTCTGTTTAAATATGCAAATCGCTTTGACTTTTTATATTTTATGCTACTTTTATGTTTGATTTGACAAATGAGTAATGTGTCTTTTCTTCTGTGACAACCAAGCAGGTAGACTTAAAGAAAAGTTGCAGTATTGCTCACAATACAATACCTGCACGATAGCTTTTTCACCCAATTGTGCACTCCCGATTTTTGAATAATTCATATAAAGAATTGCAGATTTGTAGAGTATGTCATGCTTTGACAAAATTATTCGTTGTTGCAAATTTACATCAGCCCAATGAACAGTAAACTTATTATTAACCATGAATAAAACAGACAGTGCAACGTGAGTTAAGAAAATATACATCTTTTGTCTTTGTTAAATCTTATTTTCTTAGAAAGTTTCCATCTTGGCTCATAAAGGTAGCTTTACTCTTCATCAGAAATGGGTACTACTCAAGTACATTTACTCCATTCCATGTACTTGAGTAGTTTTTGTGAGAAAATGTACTTGTGAGAGTAGATATTTTGAAGAACATAAAATTTAAAATATAAAAATTTTTACCGCATAGAAGAGCAAACATGAACAAAATGATTTAGCAACTTTAAAAAATGAACAAAATAACCAACCCAACTAAACAAATTCAACAAGCAACAAAATGAGCAACAGTGTCAAAACAATAAAGCAAATACTGTACACAAAAATGAACAAGATAACCAACAAAATTGAAGAACGTCAACAAAATAAAAAAGAAAATGAGACAAAATGGTCAAAATAATCAACTAACTGAACAGAACTTAATTGGATTTAACTGGTTTTAAATTAACCTGTCGATTGTTATTACCCGCCATATACATAACCTTTTAGAACACAACATATGAAGCTGTAAAAAATTCAACGTTATAAAGTTTAATCACTACTTGAGTAGATTATTCATGGCATATTCTTTTACTCAAGTACATGTTTTTATGACTACTTCTATTTGTTCTTGAGTAACTATAATTATAAAGTAACAATGCTTTTACTTGAGTACGGTTTCTGTTCACTCTGCCCACCACTTTTATTCACAATAACTGAAAATGGCATAATATTTCAGCATCTATGCACTGTGCTTCATCTGAATCAAATGCAGAAAATCCAAAAGCAAAAGATGGAAAAAAAAAAAAAAAAAGAGTTCAGGTCACTGTTATTTACTTACTGTAATGAGTTGGACTTCAAATCCCCATCTTGATCACTATCAATGCAAAGAAATTCATATGAGGACTGTTTTCTTGTTGACAGATGATACACTGTCATGGAGGGCAAGCTCCAGGGCCGGGGCAAGTTTGGACGAGGACAGGGTGCATTCTCAGCAGGTGAATCACTTGTCTTTGGTGAAATGTCTCCCTGTGAGGATTTGAAAGTCAGGTCTGAAAGGTCACAAAGCACGCTAGAGAGGTCTGACAGCAGCACATTAGCCATTAGTCTGATTCACAGGCTGAAACAACATCACTACAGCCTGTCGCACATGCATACATTCAGGTCAGTCAAGCAGAAAGGACGGTGCTGCTGTAGTATGCTTCTAAAGTAGGTGCAGTTTTATGGTGGCTCAGAACCTGTTGTTTTAAGGGTAATTCAATCTGTTGGCATCGAGCAACACATTTAACATTATTTTAACCTGCTTGTTGAGCATGCATCGACATTAGCTGCAGACTTTTTTTCCGCATTCCAACTTTTTGGCTATTTCAACCATCTCCAGGCACATGCACATGGAGACTCAAATCCCTAAACGAAACCCAACCGTCCAGAGGAATGCAAAAGATACAGAATAATGAGCATCTAACAACTGATGTAATATAAAAGGCATCTAAAACAGCAGAGAAAAGCCCTGTGGATGAGTTCTTACCCCACCCCTGAACCTGACCTTTCCTGCTAGTAAAGGCAATATCCTGTGGTTGATCTCTTCGTCTCCCTCGACCAACAGAAAACAGATGTGGAGCTCATGGCCTACACACAATCCCCAGGCAGGGAAGAGTCTACACAGACACAGTTTTGGTTTTTTGTGTCCTGAGATCATCGGATAACCTCAGTGAATGTCCAGACACTCACCAAGCACACTGGACAAACTAATGATGAACAAACATGACACAGGCATAAACAAAACAGTATGATGAATGGTTAGCTAGCTAATTAAAGCAAAGATAGTTGTGTCATTTCTCTCAAATATCAATATATACTGTTATACTGAGTATACTGTTATAGCTCAGTGAAATGTTTATGGCACAGTACTCAAATTATGTCATTTTACCTTCTTAGGTCACACTGTAGCATGCTAATTTTAGCTAATGTAATGAATTAGCCCACAGCTAACCCAATGGCAATGAATAATAGCTTTGCAGCATTTATTCTTTTTCAAAATATCTCCACATACAACAGAACACCTCCACAAGTTCAGTCAAATGAAAAATAAAAGAATGTGCAACTTCAGTTCAGTGAAATGCTATTAGCATGTCACTGTTCAATGTAGCCCACTAATCATTGCTAATGGCACCAAACAAAAGTAGCGAGAACTAGAACAAAAGCTAACATCATTGATTTTGCAGATTTGTACTGTAGTACTGGACAAGATGAAACACTGTCCTGGGCTGTCGTCCCAACTTATTACAATGTTCACCTCTGTTTTATAAAATATCTACATACAAACATGTATCCCAGTGATTAAAATCAATCAGAGAAGCCTATTTTACTATTGCTAAAAGAAAAACAATGACTAATAATTTATTTTCTTCACTTTTTTAGTTCTTTGACATCAGCAAACAAAACTTTTTGTAAGCTTAATTAGATGCTAGACATTTAAGTCGCTGGAACATTTATGTGGATGGGAGGTGAAAATGAAGTACACTGTAAGATAGACTTTTACCGTAGTAATAACAGTCAATGTGACACAATAATACTAATCAATTAATTAGTCATTTGCCGGCTGAAAATAATGAATCTGTGAAATTCAGCACCAAACAGTAATTTAAGTGTCTCCCAAAAATCCACGCAGTATGGAGGAGATACAATAGAGGCATATTTTATATTTTTAGAAATAAAGTATTGAGAAAAATATATTGCAGGGTAGCAAATTGTAATGTTTACTGCTGACAAATCACAGCTGAATATGCAGTATAGAGACCTTTTGACTCTGTAACGGAAGGTAATGTGTCTGTGTGTAAATGACACAGCTGTCACTGGTGCCACTTTGCACACTGCTGAGTCGAGCCGGCTTCCCCTCAGAAGCATTTGGCCTGGGTCATTTTGCACTAAATGTGTTGTTAACACTCACTCTCGACTGCTTCAGCTGTCAATAACCCCGACAACTACTTCAGCAACGCTGGGTTTGTGGGTCTGTCTCTGCAAGTTCCTGTGCAGAGCCACAGCGTATCTGTCTACAAGCCAGCGAGTAATGATTAAGCCAAATCAAAGTTGGCATTTGCTACACTCAGGTTTCACTGTGGTCCAACTTCCACATTGCTGTGGTAAATTTACCACTCCAGTAGAAGTGCTTGTGATAGCTGACAGTAGTTGTGCATTGCTGGCCTTTTCATGACAGCTGCTTCCATTTCCCAGTCAGATCTCAGGCCTTTGGTGACAGAAGGGGTTCCCCTTTGTTGTTCGGGGGTATACAGTGTTCGTGTATGTTTGTGTTGGATGGAAACGTCAGCAACAACTGTCATAGCACATCACCAGGTGAGATCTTGAGGTTAGAACTGCAGATTGGAGTGATAGTAAATGCACTAAAATGCACCTTTTCCTCTTCTTTAGATCACAAGCATGACAGTTCAGTCTAAACTGACCAATTTGTAGCAGTGGGAAGTACTGTTACTGAAGCACATGTGCAACTTTTATACCTCAACTCCACTACAGCTCAGAAGCCAATATCATTCTGCTACATTTGTCTCAGCTTTAGTTCCCTTTCAGATTCATGTTTCGTCTCCTCACTGTCCAGTGACATGTACGGATCTCTAATGTATTGATTTTAAATGTTTGTGATAAACCGAAAGGTTCCCCTGTGGGTTGAGAGTAAAATTCTCCTTCTGGAGCTGAATAAATTCCTGTTGTCCCAAATGCCAACTGATGCCATCTCGTGAAAGGCTGAGTTCTAGAGATTAAAGGTTTTCACAGTACAGTGATGCTACTAACATGTTGATCTCATAGAAAATGATACATTGCTATAGACTGAACTCCCTCTTAAACATCTACAGCAGTAAAATGCAACATGCACTGATGCAGTAGTAAAATAAGTAGAAAAATACCATATAATAGAAAAAAATGCTGAAAGAAACCGTTTTACACACTGATTACAATATATTTTTTATACTTTATGGTTAGCTGATAATACATAAATACTTATGCTTGAATAAGATTTTAAACATATTATTTTCACTTTAACTGAAATAAAAGACCTGAAGCCTTTTTTACGATTGTCTCACCGCTGTCTTCACCAGCGTTTCCCCGCTGTGCTCTGCTTCACCGTGACCACCTGTTGACACCGCTGAGTTCACACTGTGAATAGCCTGACATGACAGATTCTTGCTTGTGAAACAAAGATGGTCTTGCACATAACCAGAGTGCTTTTCATCCCACTTTCCCTCTCTAATGAGCTGATTACAAAACACAAGCAAACTTCATCCTGGCCCAGAGCCACAGGGGGAAGAGAGCGGAGATGATGGCAGCAACAGGCATGTTGTGAGGGAGGAGGGGAACATTGCTAAAGACAACCACATGTCTTCATATCCACACTGAAGTCAGACTCTTTCTCTTGCTTTCTTGTCTCCGGCTCGTATCTGAGAGGCGACTGTGGCCTGGCACTGAGTCAGCGCGATTTGGAATCTAATATCTCACATCATATGGAAACGTAAGAAAAGAAGCCTAACCACCCTGCCCTTGAGGCTGCATCGACTTTGTAGCTATGTGAGGCCAAGTGTAAATCATAGCGTACAACCTCCT
The DNA here is from genome assembly GCA_029823295.1 of Pseudamia nigra. Taxonomy (NCBI): domain Eukaryota; kingdom Metazoa; phylum Chordata; class Actinopteri; order Kurtiformes; family Apogonidae; genus Pseudamia; species Pseudamia nigra. Next base: position 6,290 of record JAQQAE010007542.1, read on the forward strand.
TGCCCTCTCCCCTTCAAACACAAACCCCAGAGTTAGAAGCACAAACACAGCCCGCTCCCTCCTTCCTCCCCTGTATGTTGGCTGCATTTTGTTGTCAGTGGCCCCTGTGTAGACCCCGGTCCCTGCCTCTGCATCAGATTAGGCCCTGCAGCAAACATCGCAGACAATACGCCATTGTCTGCGACTCCGTGTCAGTCGACTCAATGGTCCACAGTCACTGTTGGCTGTTTGATGAGGAAGTGGTAATGATGGACTGAAGGGAAGGGAAATCATGGTCCTTGTCGGTCTTTCATCTCTTTGTAGCCATAAGGCCTCGGTCAGACATACAGCACAAGTTCATTTTTAACTAACAGTACCAGTCAAAGTTTTGGCCACATCTCCTTCAGTGTGTTTTCTCTATTTTTTATCGTTTTCAGCATTGTAAATAAATACTGGCAACATCCAAACTGAATAAAACAGATGTATGCAGAGGAAACCTTGGTATTGGCGTTACTTTACAAATCCACAGTGTAGTACGAAACATAATAAAACGTGATGTGATGTAGAGTATGTGTGAGTCCCATTTCCACTACCAGTCAAAGGTCTGGAAACACATACCCCTTCAGTTTCTCATTCAATCATGGGATTCACCAGGTAGTCACTTTGTGAAGATTTTGTGCCATTTTGTCTTTAATGTGCTTTAGACCATCAGTTGTTATGTGCAGAGGAAGAGCGGGTACAGAATCAATAGCCCTATTACTGCTACTACAACTACTGTACAAATCCAAACTGTCATTATTACTTTAAAAAGTGAAGATTCAACAACTTGAAAAATCTCAAGAACTTTCTGAGTCCAGGTCATTCTAATAGTCTTCCTTTCGCGGTCGGTCCTCAGTAGAGGCCGTTTCATCATGACATTTGGTGGGTTTTTGCGACTGCACTTGGACACATTCAGAGTTCAAAACTGAGGCTTTGTGGACTGACTGGCATTCACGTCTTAAAGTAATGATGGACTGTCTTTTCTCTTTACTTAACCAAGTGTTTCTTGCCATATTATGGCAAGAAAAAAACATAATTTGCAATATTATTCTTGCCATATTATTACCATATCAAATGTGAACCCAAACTCCATTTGGAAGAGGTCTGAAATGAAATTCTGAAAGTATCTAATACTGAATCCTCTGTCAGTTCTAGTCAGACATCAGAGCATCTTTCCAACACTTGATGATAGAATCAGACTCCAAATAATCTGGAGCTAAATCCGATTAAGCCACAGCCTTAACAAGGCCTGAGCTGATCAGAACTTCATTAACAAACGATGACAAATACTTAGGAGTGGTTGACAAGAAAATGTTTTAAAATGGCATATGCTTTAAACAAATCTCATTAGAGGGTAGACAATGCAAGATTCATGGTGAAAACAGCATTCTGGTGTCGAAACAGACATCTGAAGTGGAGGATAACTTGCACTGTAATAGTTTGTACTGACATGGAAACCACTGGTAGTCAGTGTTTCATTTTTGATATTATATTGCTAACTTTTGTCTGTTTTCTATTATTACTATTTTGACTTTAATTGTTTCATTCATTATATTCTTTATTTCTGTTTATTTTCCTGGTTATTTTCTTAATGTTTGTTGAGTTGTGGATGTTTTTGTTTATTTTTTAGATTATTTTGTTAATTTTCCTGCTTCTTTTGATCATTTTTCATGTTGTTGTTTTTTTGTCAGCGTTCTTTAACAATTTGGTCATTCATTGTTCTTTAGCTTATTATATTCTTTACATTTTCTTATTTTCTTGATAATTTTGTTCATTTTTTGTCTGTTTTTTTATTTTATTTTTTTCCTTTTTGTGACTTTTATCAATTATTTTGTTCTTTTTCCTGATTATTTTAATCATTTATTGTTTAGTTCATTAGATTCTTTACTTCTGGCAAAGGCATTTTGTTACCAGATTCACTGTTGTGTTTTTGTGCAATGACAAAAAAGAAAGTCTAAGTCTTCTGCTCATGTTTTTCATTTTCCTGATTATATTGCTTATTTTCCTGGCATTTTTGTACATTTTTGTAATTCATTTGTTCACTTTTTTAGATTATTGTGTTGCTTTATGTAAATATTATTGATTACTTTGTTCCTTTATAGCTGTTTTCTCCATCACTTTGCTGATTTCATGCTTCTTTCTGTCTTTACTTTATGTCTACTAAATGATTGTCTTTTACATTTAGAGCACAATACACAGATTAGATGATGAATAAATAAATAAACACATAACCACTATTACTCGTGGATTCTTGAGATATTACGGCATGTGATTGTGGATTTTTTTTCTGAATTAGAGGGATGAAACAAAAAAAAAAAAACAGAGCATTAAAATGAACCATAAATGAGGAACATAACCAACTATATCTTCACAGCACAAACGATCACTTCATTAACGGCTTATTCGAGCTCGGAGTTGAACAAACACTGCTGCCTTGTCGCCTCTCATCCTTTTTCTTTCCTTTCCTGCAGTCCATTTGTGTGTTAATTCCACTCCTTGCATTCATTGTCATTTCACTGTTATGACGCTATTACATACAATTCAAAAAGCAAAAGCATTTTCCTGTTGCTACTTTCTGACTTTAAACATTAGAGGATTTACCTAAAAAAAAAAAACAAACATGAGCAGCATGTTCTGCATGAAATGTAGGGCAAATAAAAAGATTCAGGGTGTGGGGGTTACAAAAAAAAGAAGAACCTGACACGTCTCATTGTCCGGAGAGTTTATCTTGTGTTGAGATAATGAAATCAGCTTCACCATCCCCCTGCTACAAATGAGCTGACCTCCTGTGACCTGGGCCGGGGGTCCGCTGAAGACCTCCGAGCGGCCGTCGCCATTGTTCCTTTGTGACACCACAGACGATGATGTTCGAATGCTTTGGGGAAATTGGCTTTCCGACGAGCCAGTGCGTGATTTAAGAAGTGCGCGAAGAGTCCGGCCGATGTCGGTACCGCGCTGGTGATGACATGCCATGCATCACGCCAGCTACACTGTCCACCAGACTGAATGTGTTGGCCTGCCCCTCCCTTCTGGACATGATTGAGCTGTTACTTGGCTGCAGTTTGTGGATTCCAGCACCAGCACCATGTTTCATGACTTCGAACAGGGACCTGCAACCTTTTATTTTCTAAGGAGTCATTTTAGGCCAGAAAGTTAAAAATACAAATCCGTCTGAGGTTGCAGAAGTAATTTAATGGAAGAAATTTCAAGCTAATATTGCTACCTTTTTATTTTAAAAATACCTCAAATTTACAGTGATAGGTATAAACCATGGTTTCCCAAACTTTTTTGGCTGTTTCAACTTAAAATCAAGAAATAGGAACGCAACTCCAAAATACACATAATTCAATATTTCCATGTATTTTAATGTTTAAAAGTAAAATGTAGATGAACAAAGAGAATTAACATTAACACAGGGTGTCCACTACACTGCCGTACAAAACTAAACTCACAGAAAACAGGTAACTATTTACAGTAATTTGATAATTGATTTATTTGAAATGAGCAAAATAATCAGAAGAAAGGGGCAAAATAGTAAGGAAAATGAATAAAAGTGAACAAAACAATCACGAAATGAAGAAAAAGTTAACAAAAGCAGAAGAAAAATGAATTAAATACAAAGAAAAATGAACAAACCAATGAAGAAATTGAGGCAAATTAGATTCAAAAAGAGGAAAATTGAAAAAAAAAAAAAAAAAAAAAAAAAAAAATCAACAACGGCACAAATGAAGATGTTTATTTTTGCTCATTTTCAGGTTTATTTTATTCGGTTTTTGTTCATTTTTGTTGACATTCTTCATTAAATTATTACTTTTTGGTGATTTTTGATCATTTTGTCAAATGATTTCTTGTCGCACGTTATTTATGTTGTGCATCAGTTTGTTTACTTTTTTCTAGTTTGTCTTTCCGTGCACTATTTTGTTCATTTTTTGCATTTTATCTTTACTCTGCTCACTTTATTAGTGTTTCTTCTATCCTATTTGCCTGTAATTTGCTCATTTTGTGCATCGTTTTGCAATTTTTTAAAATATTCTTTGAACTGACTCATTTTGTGCACTGTTTTGTTCATTTTCTTTTGCATTTTATATTTAATTTACTCATTTTGTGCACTGTTTGCTCTATTGTGCCTTTAATTTGATCATTTTCTGCCTCATTTTGCTAACTTTCTTCTATTTTGTCCTTTTAATTTATTCCTTTCAAGCACAACGTTGTTCTTTTCTCCTATTTCCTCCTGTAATTTGCTCATGTCATGCATCGTTTGGTTCCTTTGTTTTTGCATTTTTTAATGCTCATTTTGTGCACTGTCCATTCTTTTTTACCTTTAATTTGCTCATGTTCTGCATCATTTTGCTCATTTTCTTCTATTTTGTCCTTTCATTGGTTCCTTTAATGCATAAGTTTGTTCTTTTTTCCTATTTTATCCTTCAATCTCATCATTTTTCTGCATCGGTTTGTTCATTTTTCTTCTATTTTGTCTTTAATTTGCTCATTTCGTGCGCTATTTCTTTCAGTTTCTTTTGTTCATTTTGATATTAACACTACCACATCTCATTCTCTTTAATCTTGTCTTTGAAATTTAAAAGGGAATTACATACAAATACTTTGATATAGTGTATGCAAAAAAAAAAGACATGATGCTCATTAAAACTGTAGTTTTTCTAATGTTTGGTCCCTTTTTGAAACACAGTTTTTGGATTATACTCATTTTAGCAGACGCTGCAGCTGAACGTGCATAGCAGTGACCTCTTTCCACTGGATCGTGCATTCCTGCCTCAGATGAAGTGGAACACCTCAGATGATTGATGAGGTCAATCAGCCTGTAATGATCATAGCAGTGTTTTTTTAACCGTTCACCTCTTAAAAAGCCTCGTTACCCACACATCGGCCTCTGTTCTCCTGTTTGAACAGCGCGTTTTCTGCCGCCGTGGTACAAATCCAGCGTGACCTCAGTGCCTCATCTCGACTTCCATACCTCCTTCTCTCTACTTTTATTTTCATTTTGTGTAGTACAAGGTCATTTCTGATCCATTTTGATATAATAAATGGTAAAACCAGTGGTAAATGTGTCACCTATCCGCTCTGCAATAGTTTGTACCAACTTCGGGAGTTCAAAAATGCTTAATATCATCAGGAAAATGAACAAAATACATTGTCTGGCCAAAAAAAAAGTCACCACCTGGATTTAACTCAGCAAATACAGTAAGAGCATTTTCACACACACAATGCGAGGGGAACTCAAAAGATTGGGACTGAACAGCTGTGTAGCCTCAAGAAAACCACTAATCAGTGAGGCTAACCGGAAAAAAAGGCTTCAATTTGCTAGGGAGCATAAAGATTGGACTCTGGAGCAATGGAAGAAAGTCATGTGGTCTGATGAGTCCAGACTGATCCTGTTCCAGAGTGATGGGTGCATCAGGATAAGAAGACAGGCAGATGAAGTGATGCACCCATCATGCCTAGTACCTACTGTACAAGCCTGTGGCGGCAGTGCTATGATGTGGGGTTGATGCAGTTGGTCAGGGCTCAAATTGTGAAAGAGTGGTTCAGGGAACATGAGATATCGTTTTCACGCATGGATTGGCCACCACAGAGTCCAGACCTTAACCCCACTGAGAATCTTTGGGATGTGCCGGAGAAGGCTTTGCACAGCGGTCAGACTCTACCATCATCAGTGCAAGATCTTGGTGAAAAATTAATGCAACACTGGATGGAAATAAATCTTGTGACATTGCAGAAGCTTACTGAAACAACGCCACAGTGAATGTGTGATGTAATCAACGCTAGAGGTGGTCCAACGAAATACTGTATTAGTTTGTGACCTTTTTTTTGGTGGCAATTTTTTTTTTGGCCAGGCAGTGTAATCAAAAGGCTGAACAAGCAAGCTCCAAAGCGATCTAAAAAAAAGGACAAAACCATCCAGAAAATGGACAAAAAAAACAAAAAATGAACAGAAGTATAGAGTATAATAAACAAAAAACAAAAAGTGATCAAAACTTTTTTTTTAAATGGTAAAAAAAAAATAGCAATGTAATTTACAAAACAAACAAAAAACTGATCAAAACAAATATGACAATTAACAAAAATCACCAAACGCGATTAAAAAAAACAACAAAAATCATCCAGATTATGGACTGAAATGAACAAAATATCGAAGAAAATAAACAGAAGTAAATAATATAAAGAAATGTCAAAATATACGAAACAAATTCCAAAAAAAACAATGTAATAAACAAAATTAACAAAAAAGATAATAATCAAGAAAATAACAAATATAACAAATAACAAAAATCTACCAGTGACCTATAAAGAACAAAATCATCCAGAAAGGATTAATAAAATAATAAACAAATAAAAGAAGTAAATAATATATTAAAGAAAATGCCAAAAAGGATCAAAATAATTAAAAATAATCAAAAAAAACAACAATTAATTAACAAAGTCCATTAAAAATGAATCAATTAAGGAAATGAAAAAGGTCATCCAGACAAAATGAACAAAACCAGAAGTAAAAAAAATAATAAACTAAAGATAAAAAAGATCTTATATACTTATAACATTGTTTTTTTTTTATTACTTTTAACTTTTTAGTAATATTCTTCATTTTTGCTTATGTTATTTCTTTATATTGTTCATTTTTGTTCCCATTTTCTAGAAAATGGATGGATGGATTTTTGTTCTGTTTTTGTTGTTGTTTTTCTGAATGATTTTGTTCTTTCATTCATTCATATTGTTACTTTTTTTTGGGTGATTTTGCTCTTTTTTTCTTTTTGTCCACTTTCTGGATTAATATGATTTTTTTGGTCCTTTCTTCATCATTATCTTTACTTCTGCTTATTTTCTTCATTATTTGGCTATTTTTTTTTATTTAGTTCATTATTTTGTTGATTTACTTTTTATTTGATCTTAACTTTACATTGTGACTCCATAAAATTATTGTCTCGAATAAAATCCATAATAATTCATCCGGAATGAATAATAAATGACTAAAGTGAGTTTGTTCTGTGACGTGTGGAGGTGTTCCATTCTGTGCAGGAGTTGGAGTGCCCACTCATCTCGGTGCTGACCCCCACTCCCTAACCCCAACCCACCTCCCATGCCGGATATGATGTGAGCCTCTTTAACCTCACACACTTGAGTGAGAATGAGCAGGAAGCCTCGAGGGGAGCCAAACAACGGGTGTTAAAACAAGCGGGGATTGTCCCTCGCCGTCCCTGAGCCAAAGGCGAAGGAGCCGGGATTCAGTGAAGTGCTCTACAGATGAATGTAAACAGCCATCGCACACTTTTCCTCACCGCTGAAGTGCAGGCGACTGTGAAAGACCGCCGTGGCATCGTTCAACATGTAACTGCCTTTTACAGCCCCCTAAATAGCCATTAAAGTCTCATCAATTCATTCCTGCACAGGGGTAACTTCCAATCAACCGCCCCCACCCCCGCCCCCAGGACCCTCACATCTAATCACAGTCAGTAACATTATGCCTAATTTACTTGAGCACAAAACCAGATAAAACATTTTTTTTTTTTTAAATGTGGGATGTAAAATAAAAACAAAACACAATGATTTTCAAACCTCATAACCCATATTTTATTCCCAATAGAACATAGACAAAATGTCAGATGATGAAGCTGAGACATTTTACCATTTCATGGAAAATATTAGTTAATTCTGAATTTGATGGCAGCAACACATCTCGGGGGCAACAAAAGGTCAAAACTGGAGGAGCATTTTACACTAATTAGGTGAACAGGTAACAGGTCAGTAACATGACTAGGTATAAAAGAAGCATTTTAGAGAGAGACAGAGCCTCTCAGATGTAAAGGTGGGCAGAGGTTCATTAGTCTGTGACAAACTGTGTCTAAAAATTGTGGAGCAATTTCAGAAAAACTGCTCTGACTTTAAAGATCCACCATCTGCGGCAGGGATCCAGGGGTCTCGGCCACTGCTGCCCACGTCATCTCATTAGAGGGCCACATCAGTGTTCGAATAATGCAAAAAAGAACAGAGATTTCAGAAAATGTAGTGTTTTTTTGTTAGTTTGAAGTTTAAGTGTAAATATTTCATTACACAAAGTTGTAAACAGCATGTGCATATTGTTTATCACATGAGATGAAGCAATTTTGCTCTATTTCTGTTTTCTATTATTTCAAAGTTACAGGAACTCATTATCTTATGAATTAGAAAATTAACCTCAAGGGCCAAATTACATTATTATTGCGACATCAAGTCACAGGCCAGAAGTGGGAGAGATGTGGGCCGGAAGTGGCCCGTGGGCCAGGAGTTTGAGGCCCCTGATCTGCAATGTATAATACAGTAGCATCAGAAGTTTCATAGAATATCGGCGGAAGGTTGAATGTCAGACTGGATGCTTGTGATCTTCTGGGTCCTCAGGCAGCACTGCATTACAAACAGACATGATTCTCTAGTGGAAATCAGTGCCTGGGCTCAGGAACACTTCCAGAAATCAGTATCTGTAAACACTGTTCACCGTGTAATCCACAAATACAAGTTAAAGCTGTATCATGTAAAGAAGAAGACATATGTGAACACCATCCACAAAAGTCACCATCTTCTCTGGATAAAAACTCATTTAAAATGGTCTGATGTATCATCTGACCATAGAACAGTTTAACATTTTGACATTTAAAATGAGCTTTGGTCCAGAGATGGGGTGTTGCAGTTTGTCACAGTTTGGTGAACTTCTTTCCATCTTCTGTCTCTTTAAAATGTTCATTTTTTCTGGAATCAATAAAGTATCTGTCTGTCCATCTTTTATACAAAGTCCTGTTACCAGTTAACTGAATGAGTTGTCACATGCTCCTCCAGTTGCTTTTCAAATTCAAAATGAGATAATATTTTCTGTGAAATGTTAAAATGTCTCAGTTTCAGCATCTAATATGTTGTTTATGATCTATTGGTACTAAATATGGATTCAAGAGATTTGACAATCATTGCATTCTGTTTTTATTTACATTTTACACAGCATCCAAAAATCTTCTGGAATTGGGGTTGTACTGGGTGCTTTTCTGTCATTTCAATAAATTTGAATAACTGACTAAACTCTAGACTATAACCATGTGTAAACGTTGATGGAATCAGCAGGCGGGGCCAGGTAAGGCCGATATGGCGACTGTGATTTGAGTTTATTTGTTTGGTTGTCAAGGAAAATACACATACTGTATTAACAAGTGATGTGTAGAGTACACAGAAACAGTGCTCAAGTGAAAATACTGTTACTTTTTAATTCTAATGGCTGAAGTAGAAGTACTAATAAAAACAAGTACTTCAGTAACAGTAAAAAAGTGTCTGACACCAAAAACTACTCAAGTGGTGAATAAATGGTTTTGAAGTCTGGTACCAAAATACATATAAAATTGGAGTATTGAGGAGATGAAATTCTTTTCTCCGTCAAAGTGACAGCTTATCTTTGTTTTGACTTTCTGGTTTCCCTCGCAACCTTGAACAGGCTGTGTGTAATCTCTCTCCCTGGGAGTAG
>JAQQAE010007543.1:0-15799 GCA_029823295.1 Pseudamia nigra
AGACATGGCGGCGATCACTCTGATGGACAGTGCATACTGCTAACTGCCCTAACATGTAAGGGATTCCAGGATGCAGCCTAGTGTAACTCATGACACAGCATTAGCGTAGTTCAGATCATCTGCAAAGCTGTTGGTTGCCCAGCTCAGCATCAAGCCACACATGGCTACAGGAGCGCAGTAGCTCTGTCCAGGCTCCAGCCACATGGTTAGGCAAGTCCACTAATATTTGTGATGGTAACATTTGTTCACTGTTGATTTGTTTTTTGAAGAGCACCCAGAAACTTCACATGACACTAGCTTACATTTAACACCAGCCCTACTGGACTTCTATCGTTTACAAACAAAAGCCATGAAGCTACCTGGCTAAAATCCTGCCCTCACCCAGAAACTCAAAATAAGGCAAATCTAGTTGTTTCAGGAAAAAAAGCTCCCAGCTTGTAATCTCATGCTTTCATTTTTAAATACTTACAGAGTATCTTGAGTTATGATGGGTGCAAAGAGGTACCCACAATTACAATTAAATGACTGCAAATGTGCATGAAATGGGCACTTTAAGTTGACTTCTGATCTGGTTGAGCAGACCTCAAACACCAGAAGTGCAAGCCAGGCAAAGCAAGAGGTAAGAGTGATTATCTCTCATTTTAGTCTACGAAGAATAAACTTTTGGCCACTGCACACACTTACATGGATTGCCTACTAACGCACTCTCGTTTATATGAAGATACTTACCAATAACAGCTGTCAACGCTCCATTTTGGGGTCACGTCCCCATGTCTGGGAAAGGCAGATCTAAACCTGCCTAAATCATATCAGATATGAAAATCTCTGAGTGGGTCATCATCAGGTTGTTTTCTGAACAGAACTTCACCAGAATTTATTTGCCGTCATTTTTCAAATCTTACCGAGGGCAGTAGGAGTTACAATCCAAGAAAACGTCCTGCTTTCTTCTCCACACAGACACACACTGTACTGGCAGCCGTCACATGTTCTAGAGGTAAAGTGTTCTGAATCAGCCAGCGTTACCTTTACCTGGGGGAAAAAGCAAAGCATAAACACACACTTAAGACCCTTTGGAATATCATACTTTGTATCATTTTACATTATATTCAATTTCTTTTCACAGACCATTAGACCAGGTTTTTCCAAACTGTTTCAGGTAAACTTCATTATAATGTGCCTGACCTCCTCCATTTTACTGGAAATAAATCTACATGTAACATCGTTATGCCCTTTGCGCTGTAAATGTAAAAAATAAAAAATGTACAAAATGAACACTGTACTGATAAAACACTAATTGAGTCGTTTTCATTGGGTGTCCAAAGACTCATGTCAGGTCTTCACCTTCAGTTTGGGAAAGGTAGCCTTGGTCCATTATTTTTTTACCATTATGCATTTGGAGAGGTAGTTGAAGACTGTGGCTTTGAGCGTGAACACCTCTCCACGGATGACGGAGTAGGGCAGCGTGAGGCTGACGAAGAATGGCTGGAATGCGGTCAGTCCAGTATTGGGCGACACGCCGAAGCCCACAGTGGAGACACAGAATGCTCCAGCCGCCCACTTCGTAATGGTGTCGGGGACTGTCTTCTCCACCTCAACCAACCCGCTGTCTCTGTACAAAAAACATACAAGCATGAAGGAAGATTTCATGGTAGCATGTGAATTGTTTGGCCATTTTAAGTCAATAATATACACTGCACTTCCAAAAAAAGGCACTACCTGAAACTGGTATCAGAAAGGAGTTTGTAAGGATTAGCAGCGTTTGTTAACTTATGGTTCAGCTCAGGATTTCTGGAATCATGAAGGTGGTTCTGATGGTGGTAAATCTCCACAGTAACTGAGCCTGCAAACCTAACCTGCCTAACCTGGGGCCTGTATAACGATGCAGGATTAAGGGGTTAGTGTGCAAACTTCTGGCTCAGCTCAGGACTTCTGGACTCGTGAAGTGGTTCCTTTCTCATCAGGCCATTTCACCGTGGTTACTCAGCCTGCCAAACTAACCTGGACCAGAGCAGGCCAAGTTGGAGATATCAGATCAAACCTACCAACCTTAGAGGGTGGATAAAGAAATGAATAAATAAATTCAAGGACATAAAGAAGGCTAAACTGAAAAACTGTCAAATTGTCATTAGAACACATAACTTTATATAATAAAAAAAAATTGATAGGCATTTGATATTGGTCATAATAAACTCCCACATTAACGCAGTGGCAATCATATTTTGGTCTAAAGCGCACAGGCAACAGTCAAAAGCCTGCGATCACTGGGGGCGTGTCTGCTAGCTTGCCAGGGTGACGACTTGCCGTGTGCCTGGTACATCATCCAAGCAGGAGTAGTGCATCTACTTAATTATTTTCTGAGCTCTGTGCGTCGTCTACTTTAATAGTTGTCAGCGTGATGGTATTCTGTCCCAGTCTTCATTATACAAGACTTCAATGTTTGATACTCTCATCCTGCCCGTCAATTACTTGACCCATGAGGTACTCCATTTGATAAGGTTAAGAATAACAACGTGACAAATAACTAAGCAACTCAGAGAAGTGTAGGATTTTTTTTTTTTTAACTTACAGAAATTCAGGTGTTGAATATTTTGCCTTTTATGCAAAGGATCCAAAATCTTCCATACTTCTCCTGACACTCAATGATGATAATGATGATCAAGCAGGATTAAATGGACTGAAACACCATTTATTTTTCTTTATGCATTTATCATTATTATTAATATTTATTTTAAAAAGGTGCAGAAATGCACACAAACCATACTGTTTTAATGATTCATGCATATTGCATGCATCCATCATGTAAATATATGTAATTGTTACAATATGTACACTTCTACATTGTCACATTTCTTCAAAGTGCTCTGTGCCTCTGAGATACCACCCATTGGTCTGTTTTTTTACCCCAAAGGGTAAGTTTTTTTTCCCAGTCACTGTTGCAGCTGTGTTTTTGTGTGGAGGATAGCAACACGCCACCCTAGTGTCCAATTTTAATACCAACACGCCCTTAGATGCCCATAGCACGTTGCCATCTCCAAGACATTGGCATGTGGTGGAAAGTGGGAATTTTCACTGAGGCAAGGTAGGAATGTGCCATCCACTTCCTGCTTTGCTACAATGTGCCATGTGGAAGATGGGGGCCCATAGTCGCTTTCCATCCTTATTTGGCTGAAACTGTATTTCTTGTTTTAGTCTTTTATACTTTGCATCATATACCAACGCACCTTGCAAATCATCAAGATCAGGTGCTTTGTGCATCACTGTGTGATGACTTGGTACTATGACCTACTCTCAACTTTACAAATGAATGAAATAAAACAAACAAACTTTAAGTGGAAATTCAGAAACCACCATAATTCTAAGAACTCTCAATTGAATCACTAGGATCAACTGTTTGCACACGGAAATCTATAGTGCATTTCTTCTTCCATGATGACAATGCAAATTCCACAAAGACAAAGAATGCTTGGATTCATAGGATTCAAATAGTGACAGAGGGAGCATGAAATATTTTCACACATGAATTAGCTTCTAATGAGTCCAGACATTAACCCCAAGAAGAATCTCTGGGAGGTGCTGGAGAAGACTATGTAGTGCTTCAACTCTTCATCAATACAAGATCTTGGAGAAAAATGAATGTCCCTCTGGACGGCTATAAATGTTGAGAAATTGCATAAGCTTATTCAAATGAATGCGGTTGAACATATTAGAATCAGACTTTTTTTGGATGGGCAGTGCATTTGTGTTTTGACACTTCAAACTAGTAAACAATAATATTACAATTTCCCCTCTTACTGAGGAGAAATTCCATCTTTTGGAATTCTTTTGGTTGCCAATTACTCCAGTGCTCACCAGCTAGACTCCAAGCTCATTTTGTCTCTCATTTGGTTAGGAGCTAAGCCGGTTGATTTTAAGTGAAAACTTCCTGCCACAACCGACACACTCGGGAAGCCTGCCATATTTGAAATCAACAGCAATGGAAAAAGGTTTGTCAATCCTTTTGAGAGGCAAATGTACTCATAGCAAACTAGAAATAGGAAATACTCCACTACATTAAAAAACTTGCGTTTATAAGCAAGCACCATCTGAAAAATACACTAAAGGGATTTAATAACACAACTGCATATATTTGTAAAATCACAGGTATAGTTTGTGCTGTGTGCAAATGAACTCATTATCTTTTAAGGAATATCCAACTCAATCAGTTAAAGCCCCTTTACGCAGAATGGCAACCTTTGTGCCACCTTTGAACGACCCAAAAAATGGCCAGGACGCGCAATGGTCACAAGTCAGAAAATTCAGTGTCTATGCAACTGCACCAGTGATCCTTGTGCCACCCTTGGCAACTTATCTTGTCTGCATTCACTGAGCCACCTGCCTGACTCCTCTGTGCCAGCATTAGCAACCAATGGCACCCAAATTGAAGGAAAAATTTACCATTGGGCGACCACTGTGCCAGACCACTGTGTGAAGGCCATGATTGCAGAATGCATGCATTCTGCAATCATGGCAATGCTTGTGCCTTCCTTCCGCCTCCTTTCAGCAACCAACCTCCTTGCTGACCTTTGCGTGACTGTTTTGAACATGTTCAAAATTTTATGGCCACCATGGCGGTGTGTGAACCTCCTGTGAACCATCTCTGAGCAGCCTATGGGGACAATTCTGCCTCCTTTGAGCCTCCAGTGGCAACCTGGCAAATTTTACGGTTGCACACAGGAGGCACAAAATGTTCCCATCATGTGTAAAGGGGCATTTACAAAATGAATGAAAACTGACCAAAGAATGCCAGTAAATGCAAGCTTTGCATGTACTGGTCCCATGTGTGCCAATGGTCTCTGCTGCCAGTCGTTGCATTCTGATCGATGTCATTTTCTCCAAAGCGGTGGTGTCTTTTTATAGGGTTTGTGGTGTTTGACAGAGGGGTCATCATTTGGGATTGGTGTTGACCAAATCCCACATGTTGGGAATTATGATAACGGCAACCATACTTGCATCTGTACAACTTTACTGAAAAAATCTCTTCACAAATTGAGTGGTGTTATTAAATACCTTAAGTATATATACTGTATGTTTGTTGCATCTGGTTCTTGCCATTACTGTCCTGCGAGAACCATGTATTTCTACAAAATGAAAATTACACTTCTATGACAATACATTTATTTTCAGGTGAATCAATAATACATTTAACACAAGAGTAAGTAGAATTTTTTTTCCAACCAATCAAGGAACGGTTAGTCCTTCCCTCCATATATTTAGAGAAAAAAAACAAAAAAAAAATCAACATTTTCAAAAAACATTTGGTTTTCACTGGACAGCTATCAGACCAATATAGCAGGGAAACAAATCCACATATGTTCAGTATGCAGAAATGTCAGAGGAAATGTGATGTTTTGCTTCTTTTCATAGGATATATCATTATTACCCCACAGCAACCAGGTCCCAGATCCATGTTTCAGGGAAGAATGTCCTGATGGTCTCCTTCTTCTGCTCCTCCTCAGCTTTATCTTTTAGAGTAGCACCTGCACTTTGAGGCATCATGTTGAACGCCATGGGAACTGGAGAGTCAACGAAATCTAAGAACAGATTCATAAAAGCAAATCATTAACACAAACTTACCCAACTGAGACCAGGTCCCAGATCCAGGTCTCGGGGAAGTATGTTCTAACAGTCCCTTCGGTTGTCATCTCAGTCGCCTCATTTCCTTCATTTGCCTCAGCCGCCCCAATTCGTAGGGATATTCCCCTTTCTAAGTCGAAATATGCGATCTCTTCCCCTTCTCTTGCAAAAAGAAAGACTGTTAAGCACAGTTCCAGTACACAGAAGATCAATTTGCACAAATCTGCTTAAATTCCATAGGTAAGTGATTTGGCGTGCATTTTAAAGTATTTGGTATTTGTTCCAAACAAATATTATGAACTGTAGCAAACACCAGGATTTAAAGGGTTGGCAACACGCACCACTTGTTTGGCTTTCGTGTTACTGGACTAAATCATTAGATCAATGGTGCATGGATAAAATGAAAAAAAAGGGCAATTTACTTGTATCCAAATTATTATCCGCCACCCAAATGAAGTCAACGGTGGCAGGGGGTATAGTCGAGAGCTCCATTCACAAATATGTACGTTTGATCGTTTGGCTCAATATCGCGGAACTCCCTAGACCCAAACTAACCAAACTTGACACATGGGTAGTCTGGGGCAAGAGGGGAGGGTTACTATGGAAACCACCACCTAATGTGCATATTAATTAAATCATTAAAAATACTTTGACATATAACACCAAAACTACTGTGCTGCCTACAGTCACCAAATTTCAATATGTGATAGATTATACTCACACCTCTCACTCATCAAGTGACCATGAGTTTGACCTTAAAGATCAGTAGGGTATAACATTGTTGCACTTTGATATACATACACTACCAGTCAAAAGTCTGGGCCCACCGCATATTTTTAATATATACTGTATACTTTTTTTCATGCAAAGAAAAAAAAAAAATTTATATGTGAGGAAGGGATTTTCAATGGGCAAATCAGTGTACAGCATATCACCCTAACCTTTTGGTATCAGTGGAAATACAGTTTAAGTGACAACCACCAACTGTTCTGAGGAAAAGTGAAACTTCAGCTGAGCTATTTAAGTGTTTGCAAACTGCGTGGAGTGCATTGCCAGGCACATGCTTTGACTCATTGCTCAGGATGCCTAGAATTTGTTGAGTGATTAAAGCAAAAGGAGGGTATTTTGATGAAGCCAGAGTTTGGGTTTATTTTGACAAAAGTTGGCGTTATTGTTAAACTGATAATTAATAAATCCTATAAGTACATATATGACTATTTTTTCTTTACATGAAAAAATGGCCAGTTGGACATGTATATTAAAAAAATCTGGGGTGGCCCCAAATGTTTGACTGGTAGTGCACATTTCTAGCTGTGTAGTGAGGGTGAACTATCAAATACCTCTGGATTATTGACTACGGTATGCCGATTCCAAATATGCTCTGACCTTCAAGTGCAAATGTCAAGGCCACAATCAGTTTCAAGGTGGTATATCTACCCGTCTGAACATCCGGCTCTGTATCTCCAAAGTCCCTGGACCCAAATCCGCCACATGGGTAGTCAGGGTAGGGGGAATGGTTACTATGGCAACCAGCACCTAATTTGCGTATTAGTTAGCCATGTAGTCTGATTGAAAATATGATATACCCCAGGGTTACTGATTATGTTCATTCCAAAAATACTGTGACCTTGAAGCAAATGTCAAGGTCACAATCCAAACTGGGTGGGGGACTTTCACTGCTTCTTGTTAGTATTGTTATTGTTGAATTTCAGAATATAAATACATATACCAAATTGAAGGTAAAAACTAAAAATGTGAGATGAAAAAATACAATTGTTTGTGTATAAAGCTCATGATTTCAGGAAATGTTTTGGTTGATAACACATACCAACATCAGTAGAATAATAATAACCATACAACTCCTCGGGGCAGTCAAAGGGCTTCTTCACGTCGGAGTTGGTCACAATTTTGATTCCGATTTCCTAAAGGAAAAGAGAGAGGGGGCGAGAGAGCAAGACGATAAACATGAGTGTACATTGTGGTCGTTATGAATGCAAACAAAAGTTAAATATGTAAAAATAAGCCCCAAAATGACTATCACTGAAAGTAATAACATCTGCTGATATGACTACTAGATGAAGGGAGAAACAAACAAAGGCTGCATTTACATGGAACGTCCTAGTCGTTGATTTCTGAAATGTCCTGTTTAGTAGAGTTTTTTTTTTTTTTAAACTAATCAATAAACTAAGCAACAAAATCAGCAACAAAATGGACAAAGTGAGCAAAAAACCCTGACAAAAATCAAGAAAAAGTGTCCAATCAGTAAACTGTAAAATTAACAGAACAAATGAATAAAATAAGTAATAAAATAATCAAAAATGAACAAAATAATCAAGAAATTTTAGAAAAATGTCAAAATATAAGCAACTGTATGAGCAAACAGTCAAAAAAGTAAAATTAACAGAATAAGCAACAAAACTTGTAAGAGACAAAAGTTCAACAAACTCATGAATAAAAAAATCCAAATCAAAATAATCCAAATCAATATAGTCAAGGAAATAAAGAGAAATGACAAACACCCGTTTGAAGGCAGCTTATTAGGTTGTAATAAACCCATGTTATGTTACTCACTACTTGACTAGTTTTTTAATCAGATACCTTTTTAACTCTTACTCAAGTATGTTTGCGAGTACTTCTACTTTTACTCGAGTCATTAGAATTATAAAGAATTCCAGTACTGTTTCTGTTCCTGGCGTCTGGCCACAGGAAAACAAACACTGGCTACAGAAAAAAATAAATCTCACTTCAAGTAAGTGACAAACGGAAAATTTAGGTTAAAAAAAAAAAAAAAAAAAAAAAAAAGAGAATCACGCATTTTATGAGGCTCTAAACCTCACGGTTTGCTGTTTTTACTGGTATTTCATAAATGTAGATATTTCATAACTTATGATTCCTAAAAACCCTGCTTTAAATAAATGCCTCTTTTCACTTTTGGTATATTTATGTTCAACAGAACATCATGCTCATTTTCTGCTTATTGGCTTCACCAATTACTCCATTTATTTTCACTTACATTGTTCATTTTTCCTACTGTTGCATTTACATGGTGACCCAACTTTTGGGAAATAGTTGCGAACATCACGTGCCTATGCATGTAGCAATTAATAAATAGGTTACATATAGATGCATTCATATGACCAAACACAGGCAGACAAGGAAACACGCACACACACACAGAGACAGAGAGAAAGAAGAAGAAACATCCACATAACTACACACCATCTGAGCACATCAAAATGAACAGTGATTTACTTTAAAGACACTGTAGACGTCATCCTTGTGGTTGGAAGGTCTGAAGTAGAACGAGCGTTTGGTTCGAGCGTCAGGAACATCTGGCTCGACGTCAGGTTCGGGTACGGGCATGGGGTGGCAGGGATACGGCTCATGGTCTTCAACCTCGTACGAGTATCCTGACAGCTTCTGTATCGGTAGCTGACTGTAAACCTGCACAAAAACCAACAGTACAAAGGTGAGTCAATCAGGACAGTGTGAACACGCTGGACGAGGGAATAAATAAAACCCATCATAAAATACAATGAGGTTTTTAGAATCACTTGGAGGTGTGCCGTCTTCAGGTGTACAACTCCGAGCTCTTCAGAGAATTAAGACTTATGACAAATGAGACAGTGGTACCTCGTCATACGAGCGCATCATTATACGAATTTTTCATGTCACGAGTAAGACTTTGCCCCGTCACGCAACTAAAAACTCAGGTTCCGACTAAAAGAGTTCACGCTTGCGCTCACTCTCTGCTTCTATGGCTTCTCTCGCCGCAGTGCCATCAGAAATTGTGGGAGCGCTCTAGTGCAGTAGAGCAGAAGTGGCCCCCCATGAATAGAAGAAAAGGAACAGAATGAAACATGAAAAACACCAAAAGATTAACAGATATGACTCAACTTTTTGAGGAGAGGCTGTGCCATTGACTGTACATAGTAGTGTCATCTTGGAGACAAATACAGGATGCAACCATGTTTGTCTCTAAATGGTCTTGCCCCGTCGTATCTCACGGAGCTGCTCCACCCTTCCACTCTTGCCCGACCTCTCAGGTCAGCTGACCGGCTGCTCCTGGCTGTGCCCAAATCAAAGAGGAAGCTCACAGGCGACAGAGCTTTCTCCTGTTTTTGATCCTAACCTGTGGAACGATCTGCCCGTCAACCTTAGACAGGCTCCCTCACTGTCCATTTTTAAAACCCGTCTTAAAAAACACATTTTTACTCCTTGGCTTTCGATCCAGCATCAGACATTGATTTTATTTGCCCTTATTGTTTTAGTGTATGGATTTTATATTATTTTTATTGCTTGTTGTTTTAATTATGTGACCTTTCATTTTATGGTGTGAACTCTTAGTTGTATTTTCTTGTTTTTATTTCTCAGAGTTAATACTTGTTTTTTTATGTGTTGGATCTTATTTGTCCCTGATGTACAGCACGTTGCTTTAGTTAGCTTCCTGCTAGCCTTTGGGTGCACTAAAACTTCACCAAGCAGTGCTAAATTAAATCATATTGTAGTGTTGTTAGTGTAAACACTTTCACTCGACTGCAGTCAAGTGTATCTCAGGTAAAACGATGTCCATATTGAATAAATAGAAGATACAAAGGTCCGACTCGACTGGAAAATCATAGCGACGTGTGATTGCATGACAGTGATATGTTTGATTATTTGCTGTAATATGATGTTGATGCAGATGAAACATGAGTGACCAACTTGGCAAAGGAATACGGTCCAAGTGTCTCCACCAGGCGGCCAGTTCTGATCGGAAGGCTGCCGAAGAGCTTCCTCAACAAGTGTTTAATTGTGATGAGACAGGACTCTTCTGGAAGAAAATGCCACAGAGGACATTCATCATCGCCAAGGACAAAAAACTGTCGTTTAGTCCGTGTACGTTCTCGGCCGTCATCATGCCTCCTTTGTCTGCAGCCGTCAAGGTAAGGTGACATTCTGTATCATTTTTAGAACCAATTCCATGCATTCCTTTTCAGATAATTAACATAACTTCCTTTTCAAATAATAATAATGAATAAACGTGCATGTACGGGTGTGTTTACATACTGTATAGGGGAGCTTTCTTGGGTCCTGGAACGGATTAATTGGTTTTACATGCATTCCTATAGGAAACCGGTCCCGTCCCATAACTTTTTCATGCCACGAGCCTGACGCCAGAACGGATCAAACTTGTATGACG
Source organism: Pseudamia nigra (assembly GCA_029823295.1). Lineage (NCBI taxonomy): Eukaryota > Metazoa > Chordata > Actinopteri > Kurtiformes > Apogonidae > Pseudamia > Pseudamia nigra. Next base: position 10,796 of record JAQQAE010007543.1, read on the forward strand.
GGGTACCACTGCACCACCAATCCTTTGAGATATTAAAGATGGTGTTATAGTAAAAGTTGTACTGTGGTTCACACAGAGTATGCCCTTAAAACATAACTGGACGTTACAGTACTTATTCCAATCTAAACATATCACTGAGGCTGCAGAGTGAGGATGTGTGTCGTACGTAGTCCACAGTGAGCTCCTGTTCTGACTGCAGTAGCAGAATGCTCTGGTCGATGGCTCTGACCGAGCACATGGAGCCTGGATGAGCCTGAAGACTCAGCGTGGTCTTCTGTGCCGGAAGCTCCTGAAGAGACGAAAACCTCAGCGACACCTGCACACATCGGAGGAGAGCCAGAAACTGTGAGCCTTCACATGGTATATGTCATGCAAAAGAAAATGACACTTGCAAAAACAAGTCTTGTAAAAAAATGTATTTTGTGTTGCCACATGCATATTTCATGTATCGTATGCACTAATAATATACGTAATATTCCCTGATAATATATGCACACTCCAGAGAACCTTTATTTTAATGACATCCTGATACACGATGCACTTACAGTATAAGTTCACTGTTTACATTTATACTCCAGAAGTCACGGAGACATCACATGAATGAGTTGGAGGTGCATCTCCGACTGAATCACAGTGACACGGAAAAATGGCCTTTTCACACGGTAACGTTTCAAACTGTAATGGATGTTCTGGACGTTCACTTCCTTCATAAAATCATGGAAATCCTTCAGTGTTCGATCATAAACCAAGTTGTCAGGGAGTTTCCCCTCCATCACGGTGCAGAGAAGTCTACACTGTTTACTTCCCATGTTCCACCCCTTCTAGATTTTGATTGGTTGGTGAGTGAGCAGTGAGTGTCAATCACAACTCCGTTGAAACGCCTTCAGCCCAGCGTAAAAAAGCGGTGCGCGCCAAGATGGCGATTCAGATCTCCAGCAAAATTTAATCATCCATTTTTTGCCCCATTTCACACCAAGGTTCCAGGGAACCTGAACGGCTCCAGTTCAACAATGACAATTCATTTGGTGTGAATGGGGCCTGAGTGTTTTACAATTGAATTTAATTCTATACAAAATCTGCCTTCAAAGCTACCTATAGCAGTGTGGTCCAGAAAAGTAGTGCTGGTACCTTGTTATTGAGGCAGAGATGAATAGGGAAGTCCCTGCTATCGGCTACAGCTTCTCCACTGGGCATGACTGTGTACACGACCACTTGGGCAACTGGTGCCAGGTTTATCACCTGATGCAGCGACACATTGAATTCTCCTTTGTTAACTGAGACGTGACAAACGGACAGAAAAGAACATGTAAAACGATTCAAAGACAAAGCGGCACAGGATTCATAAATGTGCATTATTTTATCTAGACAATATCAAATCAGTTCTGAAATGATGTTACTCTCTTTAAAATGAAAACAGGTATGTTTGTACCAGTTCCTGCTTTAAGAGCCACAGGCACACTGCCATGTTGCACAATTGTACCTCTGGACATCACCTGAAAACAAGACCAAGAAAGATGGATTTCACTTTACACTCAAATAAATCAAAACTTAAACCAATTTCAGTAGAATCTACATGACTAGTTAAAGTTTGGACACTACTTCTTCAGTGTGTCATCTTTTTTAACATTATGCACAGTCCTGAAGACATTCACACTATGAAAAAACATGTACCGGTATGATGTTTCAAAAAAATGTGAAATAACCCAGAACATGCTTAACATTTAACATGCGTTACATTCATACACATCAAAAGTAGATACATGTAGCTTTGGTCAGTGTTGATTTTGTTGATGAAAAATTTCATCAACGCCATTGTTTGTCACAAATATTTTTGCGGCCAAAAACGAAAACTGAAAAATAAGTCAATCATTGAGATGAAATCTATGACTAAATTGACCGACATTTTCGTCAACAAATAAAAGACTAGACGAAAATAGTGACAAAATCCAATCAAAAGGAGGGAAAGATACAAAAAGAAGATAAAAGAGCCACTCGAAAAATGGAAGAGGCAGGACTGGATGAGGAGTAAAGCATGTGGCGCAGTCATTTGTGGGAAGACCACCACAAATTTGAAGAGACATTTACAGAATAACCACCTGGATATTTTCTCAAAAGGCAAATTCTTTTAGACTTAATTTTGTTTTATTGTGCAAAATAAAACTGTATAAAAACTGCAGTGCACCAATGTTACTGTTTCCTTAAAATGTGATAATTTGATTTATTGGAGAGTTGAGTAAAATAAAGTGTCACCTTCATCACGTTAGAAGGGCAACATATGAACATGTAATGTTATGTTGCCACCATGCTACAAACATGATTAATGCTGATATTAAAGTAAATTTTATGTTTTACCTGTTAAAAATGTTATATTATATTAGTGCCATGTGAAATGTGACACTATCCACATACTATCATTACATGACATCTTTAATCAACGTAAAAGAAATTAAATCTTAAATTACATTTGACCAACCTCGCTGCAAGCTTCTTTAATATTTACTGCTTGAAAGTCAATTTAAATGTAAAAGTACAAGTCTTTAAACATTTTGAAACAAGTTGCAGAAGTCTAGTGATGAAGGCAGCGAACCAAAACCAAAAAGCAAAAACATCCCAGCAGAACATTGCAGAGGTACGGTTAAGTAGTACAATGCAGGTGCAATTTCCATTAGTACACAAGAGTTTAAATTAGAAAAAAAAAAACAAAACATCAAAAGTAATAAGCAAGATTAGTCGACTAAAATTGCTTATTATTTTCATCGACTAACTCTTGACTAAAACTAAAAGATTTATTTTACTCAAAAGACTAAGACTAAACTAAAACCAAAATTTAACACCAGCTTTGATCACAGTTTTGCACACTGATAGCATTCTCTAATCAGATAATCAGGAAGTCACCTGGGGCAGTTTTCAATTCACTGGTGTGTTAATCTTGGCCATTTCTTGTCTTTTTAATGCACTTTAAATGTCTTGTGCAAAGGAAAGGTGGGTAAAAAGTCAAAAACCCTATCAGTTCTACTGCACAAATCCATATTATAATAAGAAAGAGTTAAGAGAAAACACAGTCCTTCACATTATAAAATAAAGGTCAGTCGGTCCAAAAAAATCTCAAGAACTTTGAATGTGTTCCAAGTGCAGTCACCAAAACAATCTGGCACTGTGATGAAACTGGGTTTTATGAGGACCGTCCCAGGAAATGAAGACCAAGCTCTCCCTGTGCTGCAGAGTTCATTAGAATGAGCAGATTCAGAAAACAAAATAATTTCTTAAGGTAATGGCAAAATATTTTGTGTTAAGAAAACAAACAAATGAGCAAAAATAATCCACACAATGACCAAAATCTACAAAACAAAAAGCTGTGAAACAGCAAATCCCCTGCTTTGTTTTGAAACTGACTGCGACCTTGACCCTTTTCCTTGAATGTCTCAGTATATTTGGAATCAGCATCATCAATGACCCATGGGTATGTGACATTTTCAACCTCATTACACACTGTAGCTAGAAATGTATGTAGGTCAAAGTGCAATAATGTCAGGCCGTACCAACCTTCAAGGTCAAAGTTAAAGGTTGTTTGATGAGTGAGGTGTCCTTTAGCCTAATCCATCACATATCAACTCTCTAGCCATAGCAGTTTTTTTAATCAGGTCAAACTAGATGTTTTGCATTTACCCAACGACCGGATCAATTTGCGCAGTATGGGTTCATTACTGTGAAATGGACAGAAGTTGAATAAATAGGAAAATCACCAAAAAATGACTACAATTTTAAGAAAAGGTGTAAAACGATGTACAAAATGAAGAAAATGATGCAAAAAAATGAACCAAAAAGAGAAAAAGTAATGAAGAAAATGAACAGGTTGGCGACCTCATTAAAAAAAAAAAATAAAAAATTATAAAAACTGGGGAAAACTACACAAGAGTAGTTGGATAAGCACATTTTTAATAACGGCTTATCAAGTACAGAGTGTTACCAGGTAAAAGAAGTCCAGGGTTTCCAGTCCAGCCTTCAGCTCCTCCCCTTGGATGATGTACTGCACGCGCACAGCTGCGTCTCCTTCGCAGGGAATCCTCCCGTTGATCTGCATGATCTTCAGGAAACTACTGCTCCTGGAGTAAAATGCGGTGATGTGGTGAAAAGCTGACCTGTACTCTGGTCTACGCAGGCTTGGTACATATGGCTCGTTCTCCTCCGTCTTCTTCGACCTCGCCTGTAGGAATTAGAGCGCTTTAAGTGAAATTGCTCGAGTGGAAAAATTAGCCGTCTGGGGATGAAGAAAACCAAAGAACAGTATACACCAACCATTAGAGACACCGGGCTCGTCCAGAGGGAGGTGTCCAGAGAAAAGGAAGCCATGCCTTTCGTGTCTGTCGTGAGTGTTAGGTTTTGTGATTTACTGTCCAGCACATACACAAGCTCATTGACGACGGGTTTGGAATCAGGGCCGACCACTTTGACCTACGAACAAGGAAATAAAACCACACATCTAGTCACTGATTTCATATCACACTTACTTCCCGTTTTTCATGTTACTAGAGGAACAAATGACCTTCAAAAATGTGTAGCGAGAGTTATGAAGTGCTTTAATACATGCCAGGTTCGTATTGTGACACTGGGCTCAACCTGTGTGTTTATAGCAGGTGTCAAAGGTTAAAACTGTTAGAAACCCAGTAACTTGTCACATCTTGTAAAACAGACGCCAAAAACATCGCTAGACTGTATAAAGCAACTAGGGCTGTCAAAATTAACGTGTTCATCCGGATTAATCCATTTGCATGATTAATTAGATTAAAAATGTTCAAAAACGCACAGTAACTCATCAAGGAAAAAGTGACGAAATCTTATGTCACATTTGACCCACGTCACTGACAATTTTAGTATTTACTGCTTCAAAGTCAATTTAAATGTAAAAGTATAAGTCTTTACACATTTTGAAACAAACTACATCAGTTACTGATGAAAACAATGAACCAAGTGTAAAAAAGCAAAAACATCTCAGCAGAACATTAC
>JAQQAE010007544.1:0-13598 GCA_029823295.1 Pseudamia nigra
CACGACATGGGCAATTATAGCATGTGTGACATGGAGGTTGTAGAAGAAACATGGAAAAACAAATCACTTTATTTTGTCAACACCCTTTCAGAACTATTTAATGGACACATATTAGTGGTACGGATAAGAATGTGTCATTATAGGGGACCTTTAAAAAGTGAACATTCAACATACTCTCACTCCCAAATTGTCATACACTGATGCTTGGTTTTGCCCCAAGTTCTGATTGTTTGCAAACAGTGGTTGGGTTACATAGTCCGGCCTTCATTTGTTCTGGTCAACTTTCTGCCTGGCTGTTATTAGAGAACCCACTTCTAACTGATTGGCAGATTTTCAGTGAGGAAATACAGTGTACAGGATGCACTAGGGAAAAAGGAGAGAGAGAGAGAAACCGAAGGGGGTAAATACTGTATGAGAGCAGGAGTGTATGTGGGAGCTGAATGTCGAGGTTTAGTTTTAACTCGGCATCGTCCTCCAGTCATCTCCATTGTGTCTCTTAATGACAGTAATCAGCATTTCGTCTGAGTGCTCTGATCTTGTGACACCACACAGAATGGGTGTGTCTGTGTGTAAATATTCTGAGTGTACATCAGCATGTGAGGTACTATTAGCTGGCCTTGATAAAAAGCCAGGAGCTTTTAGAGTTGCACGGGATCAGCCATCAGCTCTGTATCTGTAACTGCAATAATGACAGCACTTAACACATTATGATAAAACTGAAGAATTATGCCTTTTCTGCACAAAATGTGAAGGTAAATTCATCACCGCTGTGGTTTATTCTACATTATACTGTTACTACTCTTTAGATGGTATCTTATAAGCACAGAAAGACAGTAACGTATTTTAAGCAGATTTTGGGCAACTTAGTTTTCTGAGTGTGTGAATAGTTAAAATTCTTTAGTAATTAAGTACTGACTAATTCTAATTCAGTTTTAATTGGACTTTATGAGAAATTCTTTACAAGATGAAAATATGTATGATAAAAGGATGCATGACATTAAATATGACTTACGGTACCAGTGATATTTAAGTTAATTTAATCTTTGTTCATCATGAACCATTATCAAAAGCAAAAATGACTTTATTTCCAGTTCCATTTCATTAAATTTGTTCATTGCAGTTTTTATTTATCTGATTCTTGTCTTTGAAAATTGTCATTCTTAGCTTGTACATTCTTGAGTTTTAGTTTAGTCATTGAAGTTATTTTTAATAGCTGAATTTAATAGGTCTCTTAATTACAATAATCCTATTCTGATCAAATCCAGCAGATTTGTTTTAGGATCGATTTAGAAATTATTTTATTTGTTGTTAAATGTCTTCATGGTCTCGCCCCACTGTATCTGTCACCAACGCTCTCTCAGGTCGGCAGATCAGTCATTTTTAGTCGTCCCTAAGACAAAGTGGAAGCTCAGAGGTAAACGTGCATCGTTCAGTCACTGCCCAAAACTGTGAAATAAGTTACCTTTGCACATCAGGCAACTAACAGGACATTAGTTGCCTGATGTAACAGGCAACTTCTTTTTTTTTTCTTTTGCCTTAACTCAGTTTGAGACTTGTCCTTCAGCTTATTTGTCCCTCTGTCTGTGTACAGCACTTTGGCCAACTATGTTATTTTTAAAGTGCTTTACAAATAAAGTTAGAATGGATTGGAGAGGGCACTGAAGTATATGGATAACAACTACAAAAGTTAAAGGAGACATATTGTGCCTTTTCTGGCATAATATTTAATGTTTCTGGATTCTAGAGATGATATGAATATGGTTTTAACTTTCAAAATCCCTCTCAGTGTTGTTTTCTTTGCTGATCGCTTTTCCCTTCTCTGAACCTTGGTTGACAAAAATCCTGTTTTGGTCTCTCCCTACCCCTCGTTCTGATTGGTTCTTTGTTTTTCTGAGTGACAATGTGGTCAGCCCAGTCAGAGTTCATGTGGATTATGAGACAAGACACCAGTAGGGATTGGTGTGAACTGAACCATGCTGAGAGCTAGGGCGTACTCACAGTAGGGCCATTTGGCCCAAGCCATGCTGGAGCGGTTTGTCCACCCTCAGCACTCCCCCACTGGTCTGTGCTCACACTGACAGCTCTGAAACGGTCGGCGGTGCAGGTACATGTGTACATAGGAGGAGATCAGTCACAATATCTATATACAACTTTACTGTGTGGCTTACGAGTCATTTTTGGTCACATACAGCCTCCTACTGAATTTATACATTGTGAAAGGTGGCAATTGTCCATTTAATTGCGTTGCATGGATACAGAGTGAGCAGAAAAAGAGATTTATAAAAAAGAAATACATCAACTGCGCATGTGTGTAATTGAACGTGAGAAGCCGCACCGTGCTGTAGGCTACCTCTTCCAACTGCACCACGGCGAGGGAAGTGTGCTGTGCTTCCGCATGGCTCAGTTGTACTCACAGTACTCAAGCAGTTTGCGTTTTAGGTGTGAAACGCATTGTGGTGCAGCACAGACTGATGGTGTGAGTATGCTGCTAATCTAAGCCCAGGCGGGCGGGGCCCAGGCCTCTGGTGATTGACAGAGGATGTGACATCACATCTGACAGAGAAGGCAAACTGCGAGTTTTTAGGCAGGTTCAATGGTCTGATCAGAAAAGCTGTGTGCACTATTTGTCCCTGAACTGACTGTTTTGATACTCTAACATTATTTTAGAGCCCAGGAACATGTTTTGTCAGGTTAAAAAGCACAGAAACTTTTTCACAAAAATTATTCATTTAAATCACCGGTAGCATCTATGCTGATGGAGTACTTTTATTTGTCACATATTAGAATTTGTGGTTGGAAATCTATCTCCTTCATGTTTTAAGCTGTAAACATAATGACACTACATGTGATCCTGTAACTCATCTGTTTTGCCTTTTAAATAATGCAGTGTATATTCCTGATGCCAACACCACACAAGCAGTGGTGGCATGTATCTTGGTAAACATTTCATGAACTTCTGCACTCACCAGGGTTCGTGGCCTGGAAGTCAGTCTTGCGCTGCAGCGTGGATGGCAGGTCGTTGAGACGTAGTGACAGCTGCCTCTTGAAGGGAGAATTTTTCTGGCTAAGTGCCGGAAATCCCCGGAACGAGCCTTGACGCACCAGCTGCTCAATAGGCGCGTGGCGGCGAGGAATAGCGTGAGGCCCGCCGGGTTCTGGACGCTCCATGGGGGATGCTGCACCCTCAGGTGGTGAAGCGGTGCCAGGTGGCAGAGAAGGGATGACAGAAGGCTGATCTGGAAGAGATAGGAGGACACATTATCCAGTGAGGTTTTAACCAGCCACTACCTAAACTACTTATTAAAATTGTGTATGTCATTCATCTCTGAAAAACAATAGCCTTAAACTTAAACTGGGGTCAAGCTTCAACTTTTATTAACAGAAATTAGAGCTAATTAGAGCTTATTCTCTCAAAATACTAGGATTTTTCTTAAAAGCCTCAAAGAGAAACAATTTTTCAAAACAATCTAACATTGCCTTCATACGATATGCCCATACTTATTTGTAAAATATTAGAGTTTGTGGTTGTAAGTCTATCGCCTTTGCATTTTAACTCAGAACTGCAAGGGTGGGACTTATAGTGGGGGGCACTTGTCAACCTGGTAACAGGGAAAATGGTGGCGAATGTAGTTCTGGGAGTTTTCATCTATGTGGAGCTCAGGAATGATCACCACAGAGAGGGATCAGCCCATCTGTGGGAGCAGATCAGCCGGACACTGACTGCTGCTGGTGGGTGTTGTGGTTTCATCACCTTCTGAACACACGACATGGTCAGAGCTATGAAATGTTGTCATAGAAACCGAACTAAAGACTGTTTTCTTTCACCACACAAGAGCTTTTCTGGCAGGAGAACAATACTACGTGGACACCGGCCCCAAGAGCAGACACTTAAACAGACTGGAAACCACTCTGACAGTCCTCCTACCTTTCTTCTTATCCTTGTCATCTCTCTCGCTGCTACTGCCCTGCTGGCTGCACGAAGAGTTGGTGCGAAAGGAGCCCTCGCGAACAAATGAGGTGCGGCTGGCATCGAAGGAAGCCGTCACGCCGCACTCCTTCTCTCTACGCTGCTTTCTCTCCAGACATGCAGCAAAAGCACAGCCAACTGCATGGCTCAGTCTTTCCCCCTGGCAAAGCAGAGAACAGTGATTAACATACTTGCAGTTAGATTCAATCTGGAGTAATCATGGAGTAAAAAACTGCAAGATCAAAATTCCTTATGCATGGCGTCAGGCAGCAGTCAGTTGCATGATGCTTACATTTAATCTGGCTGGAAACATAAGGTCAACTAATTCCATACTAATTTAAGCAGGTAGACTCTATAGGGAAGTGTCTAACTGTTCCCAAAAATGGCATTTCCGTACAGTACAGCAATTTAAATTTTTTTCTATTTGAGACTAAAAGATAAAAAGATGTACTGTATATGAATCAACACTGAAGGTATTACATTAAAAATGAGTACTAAACTAAGCACTAAATGGGCAAAAATGAACAAAAAAAAAATCAAGTAAAGGTACAAAACATCCACAAAATGAACACAAGTGAAGAAGAAATACACAAAATAATCAAGTCAGTGAGCACAAATGAACAAAATAATAATCAAAATGGACACAAATTAAGACAAAATGACCAAAACAGTAAACAAAATAAAAATATATACACATTAATAAATAAAAATGACAAAATGGGCAAAATAATTAAGGAATTGGGCAAAAATGAATAAAACTGCCCACAAAATAATCAAGAAAATGCTGAAAAATGAACAGGAATGAAAGAATAAAACATGACGCTCAACACAGTGTCCAAAAATGGACAAAATAATAAACAAAACTGACAAAAATATATAAAATAATGAATAAAAACACAAAATATAAAATAACCAATAATCAAAATAATCAACATGCTGTCCAGAAATTGACAAAATAATATGAACAAAAATGAACAAAAATTGACTATATAATCAAGAAAATTATCAAAAAAAAAAACCACATACTAATCAGGAGTGAAAAGAAAGAGAGAGAGAAATTAATAAAATGACAAACTAAACGAACATAAAATGAACAAGAAAAATAATCAAGAAAATGAACATAGTATGAACACAGTTATCATTAAAGGTAACCAAAAAATTGGGGGGGGGATCAAGGAGGAAATGAACAAAATTCCTGCTACAGGAGAAACAGTTCAGTGTAAGATGATTTGACAAGAATACAGAGTGTTTGTGTGGAAGGCAGAGACAGATCGAGATGGATGGATAACTCTGCTGGCCTCAGTCTAATCCCCTCTCCTAATCCTGCAGGTCCGTGCTACGCTCTCTTCTGGACACATTAATAATCCAACTCGCAGCGTAAAATGATGAAACGGTGTAGGGTTGAAACCACAATGCACCGTGACAGCACCAGTTCACGTGTCAGTGCAGATGTCTGAAAATGTCTCTTCGTTCAAGGTCAGTCAAAAAAAACCCCACGAGGTTAGAAAAAAATATTTGAACCAAGGCCATGGCTAAAACTGTTTTCACTGCCCATTGATCAAATTCATTTTCAACATTTAGTCTTGAAGCAGCTTGTTTTGTTTGCTTGATAATCCGCACTTTATTCATACTGCATGTGATACAATTTAATTCTTACATGTAAAATCTCAGACCTGCAGAAGTCAGGTCTGAGATTCATGAGATGAAGGATCAATGATTAAATCAGTACTAAAACATTCAAAGTCTGTATTTAATTGAAAATAATGCAAAGACAACATATTGTATTACCGTAAGTGTTGTTTCAACCAAAATGTTTTAAAATACTTGAGTCTGGGCCATGTTTACCTTTCACCTATTCTATACACAGTACAGGGTCTTTTACATTTCATAATGCACCAAAGTCAGGACTGAATCAGGCCAGCTTAACACCTGACCTCTTTTACTACAAGAGCTATAGTGTTGGAATACATGCAGAATGTGGAGTGGCAATGTCTTAATTTAATTTAAGGAAAGGCCTTCCCTGAAAAAGACATACAGTATCTGCTCAGCAAGTGGCTCCAAAACCTGTATATATTGTGAAGCTTTCATATTTCCTCCACAAATGTGCCGATTACCCATGCCATGTGCACTAATGCATCCCCATACCAGATGAAAGCTTTAAAACAGAGTACTAGCTAGACAGTAATGTTCCTCTCTGCATACCCTTGGAACATGCAGTAATGAACTGTATTCACAGACACTAGTTTTTGGAAGTCTATGTTAGTGCAGTGCCATTCGAAGCCCCAAGATTACACTCATGCACCACTGGTTTTTAGACTTCTCCCTTGACCCCGCCTCTCTTTGATGCTCTTTTTAAAGTCATGTCACTAACCTGTCACCAGTTAACCTAATGAACTGGGAGATGCTCTAATAGGTCTGTTTTTTTTAAACATTTCACAACTTTTCCAGTCTTTCCTTGCCACTGACTCAACTATTTTGAAATGTGTTGCTGGCCTCAAAATCAAAATGTGCATATAAGTAATTCAAAACAATGTTAATAATGTTCAAAAAAAAAGATTAAATCTATCCGGTTCATTAGTTGATATGGTGTCTTTGTGGTTTCAGTGTTTTGCAAATCATCCAATAACAATTTTATTTACATTTTGTACAGTGGATCAACTACTTTGGAAATGAGGTTGTTAACATAAGAAAGCTGAACCATTCTCTCACCGAATCTTTCAGAGCCATGAAACAATGGCACATCCACCGTCTTGTTGTTCCGTCTCGGCAGATGTAGGAAAAGGCCTTGTCGTAATTCCGATCGGGAGCACAGAATGAAACCTTCTCGATGGTCTGATCCACAATAAGGTCCTAAGAGAGACACAAGAGAAGTCAGAGAGAACAACACCTGACAGCTCCACAGTATAATCCACTTATTTCTGTAGGTAGATTGCATCAAATCCAATTTGATGTAGTTCTGTCTTTCTAAACAGAGTTAAACCAGTGACAGGCAGGAAATATAGCTTTAATACTGTGCGCTGGGTCAGACTGATCCAATACTTGACACACAGCTTTCAACCTCAGTTAACCCTGTGAAACGCTAATGACACTGAACCCTCTTTTACTGTTTAGGATGTGTTCACCACTCGCCTCCTTTTTCTATGAAAGACCTATTCAGCCAGTGTCAGGCTGTACAGCGACTGAAAAGGAAACTAAGAAGGGCCCTTCTCTTTTTCGGCGTACATTAAGAGGCCCTCAGCTCACCTCTTTGACTCAACCAAAAGCACAAAAAGGACAAAAACAAGAGACGAGACAGAGAAGAATAAGAAAAGGGGTTCACACACTCATTCACACACTTCCTTCCTCTCCTCCAGTATCACAGAAACAAAGGGAGGAGAGAGGAAGAGGGTGGATGAAGAGGAGAAAAGAAGAAGGGATGTGAGGATAAAGAGATGGACGGATAACAGTCCATTCTTTGTGAGCCAATTAGTGAAGGATGGGGATGCTGGTACCGAGATGGAAGGCTGAGCAGAGAGAGGGTTTGTGTGTTTTTGTCACAGTACAGTAAATCACACTGCTGGTATACAGTACTACTGAAATTTTCCAGAGATTTATGATTCCTCATGCTGGTATTAATGCCTGTACATTTTTGTTCATATCTGTGTGGGAAAAGGTGACTCAGATCATGTCCTTGCATCGGAGAAGATACTGCAGCATCATGTGATTCAAGATGCGTCATCTATTCAGCAAAGCTATGATGCCTTGAGCACAAAAAAGCTGCTCAACTCATGAAGAATGAACTGTTTCTTTCTACTGCTCCATAACAAAGGTCATGTGAACCCACATTTATTGTACATTCAGAGAAGTGGGGTGAATAACAGCTGAGGGGGCGTGAGGGAGGCCACACTGAGTGATTCACAGATGGAGAGATAGCTGATGGGAAAAGATGATGAGGCTGTAGGTGAGATTAGACTAGTTTGACCGTGAGATACAGACAGAAGATGTCAAATATAAAAGATGCAATTTCAGAAAGACATACAATATGTTTTTTCTGTTCTAGCTGTGTTACTAAGGGCCACATATTCAGCTCAAGCAGTAGCCTTTGTGACTGAATTGTAATCCAAATGTGGAAGTGTCGAAAACTGCCGTATGTCTATCCAGCATCATCACGGATCGGTTTGTAGCGAGGAAAAAGCCAGTGACTGGGGTGCGAGTTGAACAAGGCTGCATGTTGTGTGGACAAAGCTTCAACTTCACAACAAACAGGGAAAGGTAAGATGGAAAGACCAAAAAGAAAATACAGCAAGGGCTACATTAAATATGGTTCTGCATTCAAGTCGTGTCCTCATACTGGACAGCAGTGATCCCCAGGTTGCTTCTTAGTCAGAATGGTGGTACCTGAATCAGGATCGGTTGAAAACCGCTGTGTTTAGATGATTTACATCCCAATATCCTCTTTGATGGACAGCTGTATTTGAGTTAGAGGATTCATTTCTTCCTTTTCAACCAGTGGTGATAGCTCCAAAGTGTCTTGATTGATTCATGTTGAACTTGCCATAGTTATTGACCCCTGTAGAATCTCCATCCCGTAAACTTTTGGGACAGATGGCATTGCTGCTTGGAACAAGGAATGACTTTGAAAAATCACTTGAAATTCTGTGATTCCGAGGCCGTGCTTTTCAGCGGATACCTTGTGTACATGGGTGATCGAACAACCTCTAGTTTTGGTCATTTTAGTTCCTGTACATTTATTTAATTATTTTTTTGTCCTGTCCTGTCGTTTGTTGTAGGATTTGCTGAAAGTGATTCCTGACAAGGACATCCCTGTCGACGCTGAGGAGTAACATTACCAGGGCTGCCAACATTGTGGGGATAAATGAAGTTTAACTAACACAAACACAAGCCTTTTGATTTTTAGCACCTTCTATTTCTTTCTTTCTTCTTTTTAATAGGTAATGCCATTGTGTATCACAAGTATGAAATTGGACAAGCTCTCTGTATGGGCGATCGAACAACCTCTAGTTTTGATTCTTGTTTAAGTTTGAGATGCAAAATAAATAATGTGCATGTTCTTAATAACCAAGCAAGTTAACTCAAATTGGAAGAGTAATACTGGCCACAATGAAATATGACTTTTCCATCTGGTCGTGCAGCCCTACATTGCAGAAAACCATTTCTCCTTTCACTGTGTCTGCATGAGATAATTAACTGACAAGGAAAACTGGGTAAAAGAGGGACTGGGGATGTGGGATTGTGGGGTGAGGTCAGATGTGCAGTCTCTAAACAAAAAGATAGAGCCAAAGTAACAGAGGGAGTAGCTGGTCTCCTCTCTCCTCTATTCTCCTCTGTTCTTTATTCAGCTCTGCTTCAATAGACCTGCATCAACCTATAGAAGGTCCCCCTTCAGTCGTCGCATACTCCTCAAGTGTATGTGTGTATTCCTGTGTTTGCTTGATCTTCCCTCCCCCACTAAGCACCTTCAGTGAGTCGCATATGTCAAGTCTGAAAGTGCACACATTCACACAGAGGATCACACTAGCCAAGAAACATTGTGACAGTAGAGGCTTGGTGTGATCCTTCTGGTGTTGACCTTCAGACGTTTTTTTTTTTATTGGCCTCATAAAGGAACATGGTAAAATGTCTGAACTCTACTAAGGCTGCACAATTTGGGAAATTGTGCAGCAATTGGAGAAATAAAGCAATTAAAGAGCACAGACCTCCACCAAGGCAGCTCAGTCCTCCCATCTACAGGACACATTCTGGATCAACACCAAACAGGTTATGTATTCATATGCATTACTTTTTTAGGTTTGTTTGTGAAAAAGATACCTCAAAAAATGTGCAGATTACGGTGTGATTTTCAGTATAAGTTGGAACTGCCACATGGAACTATTGACCTGATTTCAGGGGTGATATGCATCACCATCTGAATGTTTTAATAGTGCAAGACAGAGCTACTGTATTTTCAGATCCAGAATATTGCCAGTATCCAGAGCAAACTTTGTGGTATGGTAGAACATGTAATGATGTCATCCTGTATTTTTTCCCAATTAGTCTGGGTATTATATGTGGAATAATGTTGAAAAATACTACAGTTGTGACCAATCCTTTTAAAAAATCAGTAATATAGATAATCCCCCAAATATAATCCAAAGTTCCTTGTGCCATGTGTCCTGAAAATGTAATCAAAATCTATGCATAACTTTTTGACTTCCATTATTAAGGCTATTTTGTTGTTGTTTGCTTGATGATTGTGGGCAATATTGCAAGATGCAATTGCAATTTGAGTTTTCTTGCTCAGCTGTCAAGTAAAAAAACAAACCTCAAATTTAGAAATATCAAATCAAACACAACTGGCATAAAAAAATACCATTAAAAAACACCATAGGAAGAAAAAAAAATGTCTTACCTTAGTTTTGTCGTCCACCACCCTGAGGCCATCAGCTGAAACCCACAGTACTGCCTTGACCGTCTTTTTCCCACTCTGGACACACAGACAGAGATCACACACTATAATTAATAAACAATAATTAGTATTTAATTCTGTCATTTACTCTGATGTTTCTACAGAGAGTCGACATGAGCATGTAAAGGTCACTTGTACAGTGTCTACGTGCTTGAATTTAATACCTATTTGAGATCACATTTAAGTTTTTTCTGTTAATGATTGCATCTATAACATTTTTAAGCATTTTCGTTTTTAAATGTAAAAGATAATGTGCATGAAAGTCCATTCAAAATTAATTTAAAAATTGCAGTAAATCAATCAAGTGAACAAAAATGAACAAAAGCCCACATAAAAACCAAAGAAATTTTAAAAATTTGCAAAAAAAGAAAAAAAGAAAAACAACATAATAAATAATCTAGTAAATGACTAAGATGTCATTAAAATTAACAAAATCATAAGACCAAACTACAAAATAAATACATAAACGAAAAAATGTACAAAATAATGTAAAGAATAATGTAAATAATGTGTATAAAACTGAAGTGAATTTTGTTCATTCAAAATTTACAAAATAAGCACTAGATCAAAATGGTGGATAAGAATTTCACGAGATAACCAAATTACAAAACAAAAAAAGAGCAAATGAATCCACACATCAACTAAAAATGAGTAAACAATAATCCACAAATTTAATAAAAATAAAATTAAAAGTTAACAAAATGTAATACATAAGCAAAAAATTAAAACATCACTCACACACATAAAATAAACAAAATTGAAAAATCAAATAAGTAAACCCAAATTGAAAAATAAGCCACAAAATTAATGAAATTAACAAAGAGGAAAAAAAATCTACAAAATAAATAAAATAAGAAAAAAAAATCTACAAAATTAAATAAATTAAAAATATGAAAAGCCAGTAAAAAACTGTACAAAAAAAAAATCACAAAACTGTGACTCACTCTGACATGAATATAAGTACAATATATACAATAAAATAAAAATCTAATCAATTTTAAATTAAATTCAACCAAATGACTGTGTTTATGTAATGCATGTCACTGTTTGCAGCAGATGGGGCTGGATGGGTAAACAGTGCAAAGGCGGGTAAAGGTAAAACTGTGCCAGCTGGCCATGTGAGTCCTTTCTGCATGAGCAGGGCACCAGGCAGAGCTAATAACACACTCAGCATGGTCCGGTCTAAAAATACACCAGCCAAAAAAGCACCGGCTTCATGTGTGTGGGAATGTGTGATGCAGTGTGCATGCACACAGGAGTCCGCATATGATTGTGTGAGAGTCTGGGTGTGTGTGAGAAAGGATAACAGACAGGAAGAAAAGCCGAAGCACTGCAGGAAATGGCTTTGAAACCGGCAGTGAACTGATACGGAGCCTCAAGTTCTGCATAATCCCATTGAGAGGAAGAGTGAGAGAGATGAAGAATGCGAGAATGATGGAGGGAAAGGAGCAGAGAAGGGGAAGAAAAATGAGGAGGTGGGGCAGGATTTCTGGAGAAAAATATTCATGAAGAAAGTTTAACAGTGAAAACAACTGCAGAGAGGAGAGAGATGTTAAAGAGAGATGCTGACAGAGCCTTCTCCATCGCTGCCCCATCCCTGTGGAACTCACCGCCTCGACAAATGTATAAGAGACCACCCACACATACACTTCTAATCTCTCTTAACAGTGTTTATTGATTGTGCACATATATTTATTTCATTACTTTGGTATTACGTATTTTCTGTGTCATTTTTAATGTTTTGATTGTAGTCACTTGTATATTATTCTTTTTGTGTAAAGTGACTTTGAGTACCCTCTAAAACACTGTATAAATAAAATGAACTATTATTACTACTACTGATCTACAGCTTGGGGAAAAAATAAAGAGACCACTGTTATTGTTTATGAAACCAGCTTCTCTATATGTATGACACTGATTCCATTCCAGTGTCCACTGAATTGCCACACAAGCACACCTCATTCTCCCTAATGAGATACTGATTAGGCGCTCACCTGAACCAAACCTTATTTAATAAGCAAATGTATGTAAATTGGGGTTTTTCCACCAAATATTCATTTCTGTACTCTTCTGAAGGTAAAACAGTATTGTGTTTAAAAATTAATACAAACTTGTTTTCTTTGTATTATTTGAGTCTGAAAACACTGCATCTTTTATTTTGGCCATTTGTCATGTTCTGTAAATAAATACTCTCACAATATATTCATTTGGAATTTAGGAGACATGTCAGTACTTTAGAAAATAAAACAAAAATGTAAAATCGTTAAAAAAAAATAGTAAAATCAGAGGAACTGAGCTGTAGTTGGAAGATGAAAAAAGAGAGTAGGCTGATGTGATAAAACTCAGACGAAAGCACAAGAAACATGTCTTTTGTATGCTGTAACACTGCTGCCCACAAAGGCTGGCCTGATCACTGGGCTATGTGACTATTATCATTTATTTTGTGACAAATTGTCCTGATGCAATTCTGTTTTAATTTCAATAAAATTAAGCATGAAATTTGCAGGAACTTCTAATTTAGGCTGAAGACACACACACATACATCCAAAGACATAGATTTCATTTGAACATTGAAGGTATTTTATTTGAGAATTTCTGGATCTACTGTACATGGAAATGTTCAGCTTTGAACACGCTGTATTCTGGTGAACAGTAAAGGCATCAATGTGTGGCTGCACTGCACAGGGACAAAAAGGAACAAAATAATCAAGTAAAAGAGCACCTGTCAATCAAAATACAACATCACATAAAAAGCAATTTAGATTTTTTTTCCTTTTAAACCACACTTCAAGACCAAGTCAGTCAGGAAAAGTCCCTGACCTGCTTTCGGATCCCGATCCACCAGTTGAGAACCACTGTATTACAGTCAAAGCCAACTATACAGATGGGAAGATACGGTCTTTCGAATGTTACCTAGATTCCTGTTTCAACAGTGCTGAGTGAGTGTTTGTGTGTGCATGTGTGGGGGTGTGTGTGCGTGTGTGTGTGTGTGTGAGGGGGGGGGGGTTGGCCTGTGTCACTCTGTTCACGCGCTCCCTGTCCGAATCCAGCCTCCCGGGGGGCAAAGTGTGTGAGTGTGTCAGAGTGCATTTATTTGTATCTTTGCCCTGATCTCATTTTCTGCTCCCATGAGTGTTGATGGATCAGACAGACACACAGACAGAGTGCTGAGCAGACAGACACACC
>JAQQAE010007545.1:0-15798 GCA_029823295.1 Pseudamia nigra
TACACCACCAGCCAAGTACGGATTTTGTTTTTTGTTCATAATCCATCAGATAATGCTATAAGTACTCGGATGTAGTTCAGGTCATAGGAGGAGTGTAGTTCACAAATAATGACTGTGTAATCTGTGCATAAACATGGGTGGAAAGAGGGATGAGTGCAGTGCATACTTCATCTTTCCATTGCACTCCTTGTTAGGATGCAGGACAGCTCCTTTGTAGTCACTTCATCATGTCCAAATGATAATTATGCCCTAGTGGAAGTGAGCTGCACCGAAACGCATTAGAGCCCTCATTCACATCTACTGATAATCAAGTCGTGACTGTCATTTCTAAATTTTTAATTTTGCGAAAGGGTTTGGAAGTGTTTGGAGAAGAATTACAAGCAAAATCAAACCGACCTCCACTTGTATTTCCCTTCACATATGTACTGCTTTACCCTCTTAAACAATGACCTTATAATACAGGAGACGGAGCATGAAAGCTGATGCCAGCAGGGTGATGGAGGTAATGTCAGGGAGGAAACACACATACGAGGATTCTGATGTATTTTACATAACTGTCTGGTTGTAAAAGAAGAGATGAAGAGGGTTGAAATTGAGGTGAAATAATAAACAGACAGGACAAAAATGTAGAAAATAATGAAAGAAATCAGTAACAATGAACCAAAACCAAACTAATCAACAAAATAGACCAACAGGAACAAATCAGTCCATCTAATGAATAAAAATGAAATATTTAATAACAAGAAACTTTACCAAAATAATCAGTAAACAAAATGTACAAAAATTGAGCAAACAAAATAAAATAAGTGAACAAAATGGACAAAATTAACAAAATTATTGATAAAGCAATTAAAACTATTAACAAAATAATCAGTAAATGGAGAAAAGTAATTAAGAACATTTTTTAAATGTATGGAAAATAAAATATTTATCAAAATAATCAATAGAAGGAATTATGATCAACAAAATGGACAAAAATTAACAACATAGTCCATACAATAAAGAAAAATACACAAAATAATGAAACAAAAGAACAACAAACAAAAAATGAAAAACAAAAAAGAAAATGTTCATGAAATAATCAACAAAATGAATACAATGGAGCAAAATAATGAATAAAGCTGAAAAAATGAATAGAAAAAAATATTTGACAAAATTCAAAATGAACAAAATTATTGATAAATGTACACACGGTGAACAAAATAGAAAAAAATGAACAAAATAATACAAACAATAAAGAAAAAGGAACAAAATAATGAACAACATTAACAAAACCAAACAAGAAACTAAACAAGATAATCAAATGTTGTCAAAAATGATCTGCATAATCTATACAATAAAAAACATTTACTAAAATAATGAAAAAAGTTAATAAAACCAAATAAAATCATCAAAACGTTGAATAAAAAATCCAACAAAATGGACAAAAATCAACAAAATAAAGAATAAGAATAAAAAAGACCAAATTAATGAACAAAGAATTCAACAAAAGGGGAAAGGTTCATGAAATAATCAAGTAAATGAAAAAAGGAGCAAATAATGGAAAAAATATTGAAGAAATTGGACAAGACAGGACAAAAAAAAATCAACAAAATTGACAGAAATTTAATAGGTGAGCCACATAACGAATACAATTAGCAACAATCATTGACAAAATACACAAAAATGAACATCAACAAGACGCAAAATAAATAACATGAATAAAATAATTCAAAAGGAATTTGTTACCCAGTGACAAAAGCTTCACAACCCATTCTGATTCCGCACCACTAAACCCATTTGTAGTTACAGTTACAGTCTGTTTATCGTTACAACAGTGAGGTTTGAGTGAAACACGGGAGCCGGTCCCATCGTGGTCATTTCTGCTAAAGGGTCACGAAGTCACAGAAAAAGAACATAAAGCAGAAGGGCTTGTGGAGATAATGGTCATTAAAGAAGAAGCGGACAGTTTAAAGTGTGCAGCCGGGAGCATCTGCAGACACAGACAACAAAACAGAGCAAGAGCAAAGTCAACGATAGATTAAAGTCCAACACTGGGGTAAAACTTCAATTAAATGTTAGCGTTCTACAGACAGCCGCAGGTTGTTTTTTTTCTGCCGTTTTTCATTTCCTCTTTTATCTTTGACAATTTCATATGAAACAAAAATGAATTGAATTTGAGTCACTTGTCATGCAGATCAGTGACTCGCAATGTTCAAAACTCAAAAGAGAAATGTCTCTATGGAACTTAAAACTTAGAAAAACCCGTCATAACCTGCTGTGTCATAATTGTGCTGCTTGGAAGTTTGTGAACCTCTTTGAACTTTCTGCAGTATATTTCTGCATAAATATGACCTAAAACATCATCAGATCTTCACGCAAGTCATGAGAATATATGAGAAGAACGCAATTAAACAAATGAAACAAAAAGATGATAGCTGGTTATTAATTAATTGAGGAAAATGATCCAAACACTTGTTGTTACACTTGTGGTAAATAAAAAAGAACAGCTTCAACTCATTAGTGGTTTTTCTCATATGAATTGTTCACATTCATAGGCATGAATGTGAGTGTGAATGGTTGTTTGTCTCTATGTGTCAGCTGCGATGAACTGGAAACTCATCCAGGGTGAACCCTGCCTTCGCTCAAGTCAGCTGGGATAGGCTCCAGCATCGACCCTTGCGAGGATTAAGGGGTAGAAAATGGATGGATGGATGGACGCCCCGTGTGCTACACAGGAGAGGGACTGACTGTTTACTGCGCACAAGTCAAAATCCAGTATCCATACCATCTGTGATGGTATGGGGCTGCATTAGTGCACATGACATGGGTAGCCTGCCCATTTGTGAAGACAACATTAATGCTGAAAAATGTTTACAGGCTTTGGAGCAACATAAGCTGATGTTTTTATTTCATCCAGACAATGTCGAACCACATTCTGCAGGTATTCCAACAGCATAGCTCCAACGTGAAAGAGTCTGGGTTCTAAACCAGCCTGTTGTAGTCCTGACTTGTCACCTACTGAAGGTGCCATATGAAATGTGACAGAGGACACCCTGAACTGTTGAGCAGACAAACTCTTGCATGAAGCTTCTCCTCGTTTCCCCAAGTGCTATTAAAGACGAGTTGATGCAACACAATGGGAAACATGACTCTGACACAACTTTTTAAAAACATGTTGCTAGCTTCAAATTCAAAATGGCCACATCATTCTCAAAAAAACATTTACATTTCTCTGTGTCAGTGCCATTTCCAATTAAATACAGAGTTTCCTTCAGCAAATCATCGCATTCTGGAAACGATACTGCACTAAATCATCCACAATGGATCAACAAAATCAACAAAATGGACAAAATGATCCAATCCTATAAGAAATGGTTCCATGAGTCATTGTATGCCCCAACCCAAAGTTCTCAAAGGCAGCTGCAAAAGGTTTCTTTTTATTTCCATGGCTTCTTAACAATGCTTGGGAGCAGCAGGAAAAAGAGATTTGGTCGAGCAAATCCGGGTCAGATGTAGTCGGATTACAATCCCCACACCTCCCTCTCCACCTATTCCAATATGCAGCTGACTAATGGAAACACGATTACGGGAAAAAAACAGTATGAAATTGATTGTTTTTAAAAACTGGAATAGTGTGATTGTAGATGAAATACCAAGACATTCAAAGGTCATATGCACACGGGCGAAAATACAAACATTCCACAGTTCTTGATGGTAAAACGGGAATGCTTTAGGCTGCGGCAGATGCTCCTAATCTCTGCACAATCCTGGATTTTAACCCAACCCTGAGATGCGAAGGGATCGGCGCGAGTGGCAGTGAAAGACAATTAAAGACAACTACTTCTCAGGGATTTAGGAAAAAGATTCACTTCAAAGCCACCCAAAATGATGCAGTCTGGATTCAATGAGTCTTACAAAGCAGAATAAATGGGAGGAAAGTTAGTGCAGAATTTAAAATAACAGGAGGGTGGAAGGGAGGAGCGAAGCAGCTACAGCTGGGAGAACATAGCCCATGTGCAAAAAATGAATAAAATGTTCCATGCAGTGAACAAAATAATGAACTGATCAATAAAATGGGCAACAATGTCCAAATAATCAATGAAATTAAAACAATAATCAAGAAAAAGTTCTGAAAAATAAATAATAATGAACAAAAAGCAAGGAAAATTATATAGACAAGGAACAAAATAATCAACAAAATGATCAAATCAAAAACAGAATAAATTACCCAAAAAATTAATAAAAAGCAACATAAAATCCATAAAGTAAATAAAAGTGAAAAAAATTGCACATAATGATAAAAAGTAATCAACAATATGTAAAAAAAAGAACAAAAAAGTCTAAACTAAAAATTTAAGGGAAAAAAGTCATCAAAGAACAACATAATCAACAAAATAGTAAAGGACCAAAAGAATTGAAATATGAGTTAAATATTCAAGAAAATCATCAAAAAGGAACAAAATGATCAACCAAATGAATTTTAAAAAATCAACAAATCCCCAAGAAAAAATAGACACAATAATGAGCATGATCAAAAACAATGAACAAAAACCAACAAAACGATCAAGAAAATTGAAGTATGTTGAAATTATGAAATTATTGTGTTGAAAATAACCCACATCATCAAACCCAATGACATATATTGAAGAAAACAATAAAGAAAATTGACTGAAAGAAATAAAACAAACAAGAAAATGATCAAAACTGAAGAAAAACAATAATTTTCAAAATAAATAGTCTTTTATGATAAAAAAAATAATCAAAAAATAAATATAAATTAATAAGTGACCAAGCAATTAGAAAAATGATCAAGAGAATGCATTAAACAGGGACAAAATAATCCACATCAAGAACTAAATTATACAAAAATGAACAAATCAACAAAAGAATTAGCAGAAAATAAACAAAGATTTAAAAGTGATTAAAATATGAATAAAACAATTGAGAAAATCAGTAAAAGGAACAAAATAATGAACAAAGTGATGAAAACAAGAACAAAAATGAAAACTAGCCTAATCGACTGACATTATCGACAAAATGGAAAAAAATGAAATAACAAGAAAGAAATCAATCAATCAATCAACAACAGCAAAAAAAAAACCTATAAAATATCGGTGAATAAACTAATCCGTTTAAAGAACAAAATAATTATAAAAATGAATAGCAATGAATAAGTGACCAAAAAATAAGGAAAAAAAAAAAACGTATTAAAAAGGGACAAAATAACCAACATTAGGAAAAAAATACAGTGGTCCCTCATTTATCGTGGGGGTTACGTTCTAAAAATAACCCGCGATAGGCGAAATCCACGCAGTAGATTCAGTAGTACATTTGTTTGAGAAACAAAAAAAAAAAAAAAAAAACACTTTCCTACAAAAAAAAACCCACGATGGCCTCCAGAAACAACAAATTTAATTTTAATAACAATCAACCTACGAAGCTGGACACACAAGAAACCACCAACAGTGACCATGTCACAGACCCCCCACACCCCCCCACACCTCAATGTGCGGGTTCTCCTTTAGCCAATCAGGACACAGAACACAATGCGTGTTCATACGCTGTATAAAAAAATACATGAAAATTGCACCAAAAAAATCCACGAAACAGCGAGGCTGTGGAAGGTAAACCACGATATAGCGAGGGACCACTGTACTTTAAAAAATTAACACGTCCACAAGGATAAACAAAAAATGTCAGAATATGAATAATTTAATCAAGAAAATGAATAAAAATGAAGTAAATAATGCAGAATGGGTGAATGGGTAATGTAATGTGTAGAAGAGGGACTTGTGTTTTACGTGTGTTTCTCCCCACATCTCTGTCCATGTTCACACTGCAGACAAAATCCGATTGTTTTACACCACGTGACCCATATCTGATTTTTTTCATGACAGTCTGAACAGCACAAATCCGATTTTTTTTTTTCAAACCAGACCCAGGTCGCTTTCATATGTGGTCTTAAATCAAATACGTTTGTCAAAGTGACCTCAGTCTAAACGGTCATGTTGCATTTTATCCAACTTTTGCCTCATGGAAGTGAGACGGACGTCACTATTCTGCACTGGACGTGGCAAAATCAGACACATACAATGGACTCGGAATCACAAAATTGATACAGACTGACTGATGGAGCATCCATATTTACCAAGGGGCAACGAACAGGCGTGTTGAGCGAGGCCAATGCGGAAGTAACTTTAAGTTGTAATACCACCGCTTGGCCACTGGGGAACCGGTCGTCCGGCTCCAAGAAGCTTTTTTCCCATAGAGATACACTGGACTTTTATCTGAAAATACTAAGCAAATAATTTTTTTTTCATGGGTCATCATGGTCTCAAATGTTTTATTTGGACCCTGTGGTGGCCCCACCAACTAACATGCAGCCTTAGTATTTTTGTTGCTACATTGACATTATTTGTTTGAAATAATTTCACATAGTCATTTGTTGGATTATTTGAATGCTTTATTTAGGACAGGTTGTTTTCTGAAATGGTGTGCACACATTTTGGTTAACATGATGTCTTTTAGTTTGTTTGAGCACTTACCCCTTTGTCCTGTGGCCTGCCTCGCAAAAGACCAAAACACTGTGGAGGCGGAGCCTTTAAAGTTGAAAGCAGGAAGTGGGCCAAACCAACTATCAGAGAGGAGAAGGGGGACAAGGAAGGCCCTTTGTTACGTTAAAGATTTCATTTCCATATGTAGTATATGATTTGTGGTCAATTTACTTTTAGTTATTATTGTTAGACTTGATAAATTACTTTGAAAGGGGTTTGGGTTAATGGTTTATTGTGTGTTTATTTTTGGTCATTTGAATGTCCTCATGTGTCTGTTTAGGCTAGTCGACCTGTGTATATATACCCCTGCTTTATGTCATATGTCAGGTCATCTTTATTGTGTTAACACACTGCCTGAGTGGAGTTATTGTTTAGTTGACTGCACTTAAGTTGGGACCTATTGTTTAGTTTATTTTGCACTTTGAAGGTTTCTTTGCATTTTTCAGTAATTTCTGTAAATCTTTATGACTTAAAATTTTATTAAATGTTGACATTTTTCAGTTTTACACCTTTGTCCTGACTTTTCTCTGCTCGGTCCCTGACAGACCCTCTAATAAGTAATGTGGTTCATCTTTAACTTTTTGCCTTGTTATTAAGATGTTACAGCAAATAATCCAACAAATCACTGCCGTGCTGGGGTTTGATTGACATGTCACTAAAGCAGCAGCTCGCTTGTGAAGTTGAACATTTTCAGACCTCCGTATTTTCTATTTATTCAATATGTTCATCGTTATACATGACATACACTCGACTGCAGCTGTGGGTGTTTACACCAACAACACCATCATATGACTTTGTTTGACACTGCGTGGTGAAGTCTTAACATATCAGTAAGCTACCGGCTAATATTAGCTTCCCATCAGTCCCCTGGCCTGAACGCTTCACAAGCCCTGCTGCCGTTCGTCCAAATGTGGTTACATCCTGTTTTTGGATCCAGTTCGCTGTCCAGGAAGTGGTAACACAATTGGTCTCAAAATGGCCCTTCAGAAACTGATGTGACATCACGGTCATTATGTCCAGTATCTATGATACTTACATCTGTAAATAAAGTGCACTTCTTCTTCTTCTTTAGTGTTTTATGATAGTTGGCAAACAACTTATTGGTGCATTACCACCACCAACCGGTCAGGAGTGCTCTGGTGTCATGTCTTCCTCTGCTCATGTGGGACACTTCACAGCCATAGACTGTTCACACTAACCCTGTTGTTGTTTTTAAAGTGCTCTATAAATAAAGATGGTATGGTCTCTCCTCTGTCCACTAAGCCCAACCGGTCGAGGCAGATGGCCGCCTACCCTGAGTCCTGGTTCTGCTTGAGGTTTTTCTCTTCCGTTAAAGATAGCTTTTCCTCCCCCATTGCCCTTGTCTTGCTCTTGGTGGTTCTGTTGGTTTACTCTCTGTATAGTCATGAGGTCTCGGCCTTAAATTGTAAAGCGCCTAGAGATAATCATGGATTATGATTGGCGCTATACAAATAAAATTGTATTGATACATTTCTGTTGGACACTACTTTATGGTATTGAGTTGTGGAAAGTGGGGATTTTACCCTGTATTTACCCTGTACATTTTTCTGTTATACACACTAGGTTGTAACAGGCAAATGATGCACCAATGATATAACAAAAGGACCAAAAATGTGGATTTTTACTTTAAAGTCTGTGTATTTTGCGTCAGGTGTCTTTTGGAGTTCTTTGACAGAGCAGAGCTGCGGATGGAGTTCAAGTTTCAACAATCCTCTCTGGAAAAGCACAGCACTCATTACACGGCTCAATTTCCAATTCTCTCACAGGTGTGTACACACACACACACACACACACTCACACACACAGAATACAAAATGAGGCCACAGCCGCAACAAACCAATGTGGTCGACGGGCTGAGTGCTATGACAACAAGCAGACGATGACAAAGGAAAAGACGGTGCTGAGGTGAGGATGGACGGAGGAGGAGGAGACACTGCACAAAACACAACGTTCACTCCATTAAAGGATGCACACACACACCTAACATACAGTACAGTAGATACACAACCCGGGTCCAAAAAAGTTCAGCCACGTAGACAGACACAAATTAAAAATAATGCAGCACTGTTGAAGTTTATGTTTCCTTGTATTGTATTGAAGACGGTATGAACATTACTCCTAGTTATTTGAATATGTTTCCATAGGTGTAGAATTCAGGGGGATGGGCTTCATCCCCCTCAGGGTCAATAAAAGCTTTTTGGTCCCTGAAAATCTTGCTTTACAGAAGTAATGACAATTTTGTTCAAAGTTGGGTTCATTATGTTTTCTCAATTTTTTTTAGTATTGCTATATTTCTTGATGATCTTGTTCATTTTTATTCATATTCCAGATTATTTTGTTCATTTGTAGTCATTTTCTCAATTATCTTGTTTTTTTAGTCATTTTGTTGATTATCTTGTTTGTTTTTAGCCATTTTCCCCATCATCTTGTTCGTTTTAAGTAATTTTCTCAATCATCTTGTTAATTTTGATGTACTCTGAACAACAGCATGTGGTTGCTTTGGTATTTGCTTAGTGTTTTGATTTACTGTCTTTTCATATCTTTGTTGTTTGTGTCTTTTCGCATCTTTTTGCCCTTCATTTGTCATCTTTTATGTCTTTTTTACTCACTTGTAACCAGTGGTCATTTGAGTTACTGCTGTCTTTCCATCAGTTCAAACCAGTCTGTTCATTCTCCTCTGACCTTTGGCATCAACAAGGCATTTTCATTCAGAGAACTGTTGCTCACTGGATATTTTCCTCATTTCCAGGCTATTCTCTACAAACCCTAGAGATGGTTGTGTGTGAAAATCCCAGCAGATGAGCAGTTTGTGAAAAACTCAGACCAGGTCAACATGCCTAAATGCACTGAATCGCTGCCATGTGATTTGATGATTAGATACTGTTTTTGCATTAATGAGTTGCATTAACAAGTGCAACTAATAAAATTTTGTGCTGAAATGAAGCATCCACTGTGGGAGGATCCATTCTGATGTGTCGATGCTCTGATCTGCTCCCAGCTCAGGAGTATCTGTCAGAACCGGAGTGTGTTGGAGCAAAATGTAACAGTAAACTATGCCACAAACCACTGACCTCAGGTGCACGTGAACATCTATCAACTACAACTCTTTTATTTCCCTCTGATAAAAAGCCAGAAAAACATTTGCACCTGGTGCCATATTGTGCTCTGCGGTGATGATGACATACTATATATACAAAGCAGTGTATCCCAACTTATTCAGCTTATGACAAAAAAGAATTTAGAGTCTCCGTTGTAAAAAAATGACTATAAACTGTCATAATGTGTAATTTTTTACTGTAAATTAATCCACATATGATAACATTTTAATGCATTTTTCTCTTTAAATGTTAAAGACATATAAAAATGAAGATTTAACATATTTGGTTTATATTTTATTCAAACCAAAAGACATAAAATATGCAGCAAGTAAACGAAATGAACAAAAGAATCAAGAAAAAAGGAAAGATAAACCTGAGAAAGAAAAATTTTTAGAAACGATAAAAATGAACAAAATAATAAAAAAAACCCCACAAAGATTAACAACCCCCCAAAACCACAAAAGTGAACAAAAATACAAACAAAATAATAAAAACACAATAAAAATGTATTCACCAAAATAAAAAAAGGGAAAAATGCAAAAATAAGAGAAAAAAACTAAAAAAAAAAAAACTAAGGAAATATAGAAAAAATAAAAAAATGGAACAAAATAATCCCAGAATAAAAAATAATTTAACATAATCACCATAATGAATTAAAATCAACCAAAAAAATTAACATAACAGGAACAAAAACGAACAAAATAATAAAGAAAATGAACAAACATTAACAACATGATTCCCAAAGTAAATAAAAATGATTGAAAAATGATCAAAATAGTAATTTTAAAAAATATGAAGAAATAACCAAACCTAAAAAAAAGAAATTGCAGAATGGAATAAAGCAAAAATAATAAAAAAAAGAAAACAACATAAACACTTAAATGAATTAAGAAAATCAACATAAATGAATAAAAAAATGAATAACATAATCCCCAAAAAAATCCAATCCAAAAAAATAACAAATACGAAGAAAATAATCTAAAAAAAATAAATTAATATAAATAAACAAAATAACATCAGAATAAACAGATATAAAAAAAATATAAAATAACATAAATAAAACGAACCAAAAAAACCAAAGCAATTTCTTAAATGAACAAATACTCACAAACTAATCCCAAAACATGAGTGAAAATAATAAAAATGAACAAAATAATCTCCAAAAATGAGCAGAAATAATCAAAATGAACAAAACAGGCCAGTAAAATAAAACAGGCTTCCGGATCTGTGCCATACGCTTGGATAAGACAAATACAGAGTGCTTGTTTCCTATTTTTAAAAAGCAGAATGAGAGTGAGCACAGAAACAATCGGCAATAATAACAACAACAGCACACGATGAAATTCCTTCTCGGTCCTTTTCTGACCCAAATCCTTCACATCTGTCGTGGAGGCTGGAAACAAGGCCGCTCACAGGAGGAAAGTGGGTTTGTGGGTGCCGTGGAAACAAAAAAGCCTCTCTGCAAAATTCAGTGCACGGCGGAGAGTGTGTCAAAGCAGATGAAGCAGGACGATTGGACTGCTGTGGTCACATGGTGTCAGGAAACGCAGGAGGAGTACAGTACAGCGCTTGTTCGGGAATGAGTGCAATATGTTTAGAAATCACAGACAGAGATTTGCTTTCTTTCCTCTCCTGGCGCTTTTGGGCTCACTTTCAGAGTCCGAGCTGGAGGCCTGTACCCGGGTCTGTGTCGTTCACCGCGAACGTCACCGCGCTTGGAACGAAGGTAAACTGTTGTTTCGAGGCACAGTTGTCAAGGCTCCTACCCCTGAGTATACGAAGAGCAGGAAAAGGTATACATTCACTCAGAAAAATAGATCTGCTACGTATAACTTAGTGTGAAATCACTTAGAAGAAAAAAAAAAAAGGAGTGAGGTCGGAGAAGATGACGACTTTGGATTAACTAGCCAAGACTATTTCAGTCCACACTAATGGGCTTTCAGTTTAAAACAGTGTTGTACAATTAAAAACAATAGAATAGAATATGACCACGGAACACAGAGTAAGAAACTGAAAAATCACTCCTTCTGTCACACAAGCATTACATTTGTCTTATGCATTCTTTATACCAGGGGTCTGCAACCTGTGTTTAATTATTGTTCATTTTCATTCATTTTCCTGATCATTTTGTTCATTTGTATTCATTTTCCTGATTATTTTGGCCATTATTATTCATTTTCCTGATTATTTTGTCCATTATATTCATTTTCCTGATTTTGTTCAGTTTTATTGATTTTCCTGATTTTGTTCAGTTTATACATTTTCTTGATTATTTTGTTCATTTTTATACATTTTAATAATTATTTTGCTCATTTTTATTCATTTTCTTGATTTTATTTGTATTCATTTTGATTATTTTGTTTATTTTTATTCATTTTATTTATTAATTTGAACATTTTACTTCATTTTCCTGATTATTCTGTTCATTTTTACTCATTTTCATTATTTTGTTGATTTTTATTTATTTTTTTGATCATTTTGCATGGAAGTAACATATCAATAATGTTATTAATATGTTACTTCCATCGCTGGACAAAGCCACAGGAACCACGAGGGAGGGGCTGAAGAGCCACAGTTTGTTGGATAGGAAATTTCCCATTGTGGTGTCAGTTAATATGTTATAATAGGTACTTCTGATTGGATTCCACAAGTTTAATTCCATTTATCACATGAAAATGCAGCACAATGCTCTGTTGGCTGGTGAAGAGTCTAAAACTGCAGTACTGTCGGCGTCCCCTGGGGACTGAATCCAAAAGTGATTGTGAGAGCTGAAAATAAACATGTTTACAGCCTGGTACAAACAGCCGTTTCAGTCTGTAGTTGATTTTCACCTCTGAGAACCCTGTACAGGAGGGTCACTGACCAATTTAGATGGTCCAGGTCCCAATATTTATGCATAATTAAGAGCACAGGTGTGTTGATTGACAGGTGTGTCTTCCTTCATTCAGCCTCAACTCTACTCATGTCACCATCATGTCAACTTTTTAAATAAGAGACAGACAGTGGTGCTAATATGACGATTACCCACTGATGTCAATATCAAAGTTTGAAAAATTGCAATAACCGTCAGTGTCCACCAGGGTGCGAGTCCAAGCACGAATGTTAAAGTGTCCAAATGTAGAGCAGGAATAACCATTTTTATAGCCTGGTACAAACAGTGGCTTTGTTTTCAGTAAGTTCATGTCTCCCTCTGTGAACAGTCTATGGGAGGTGAATTGTTTTGATGAGGCAGACCCTCATATTTGTCCCTAAGAACATAAGTGCATTGATTGATGCTTGTCATCCCATGTTGACACTGAAAATGGAAGTCATGTCTGGATCAGAGTGAGGCGCGATGGTGCCAATATGCTCCTCAGAAACCTATGGCTGACATCATGGTGGGTTTGTACCTCTTTTATATGCAACCTGTGTGTTATATACAGAACTGCATGTCAGAAAAGCCGGTCATCTTGTAAAATAGATGACATTTTGAACGTTTGCGTGGCTAATGTTCATCTGCCCTACAAAGGGGAATGTTGCTAGGATTAGAGGTCATCTGTTGGGAATGTAATCTGTATTCATGTGATAAAAATGCAGAATTTGAGAGAACATGGACAGAACTGCATCTAACTCGGTATGTACAAGAAATTAAATGGTGGATGTGAAGGCTGATTCTTGTTTTTGTCCAGGGTGACAGGGAGGACCATAGTGATGGACCTGAACAATCAGAGTACATTTCTTATATTTTCTATTTTGGTCTGCCCACTGTTATTTTAATATAATTTACATCTCTTTACATCTATTATGTCATCTTGGTCTTTTGCATTATTTTGGTTATTTTGACTATTTTACGTCATATGTTCACTATTATGGTCATTTCACCTTCGTGAGGTTACAACATCATAGTGTGGACTCAATAATTAGGTGTTTTGAAACAAAATCGCATTAGTGTGGATCTAGCGTCAGTGTTGCAGTATAATTACAGTATAATGTACAAAAGGCACACGCAAACAAAAGCCAACAAATGAAAAAAATAAGTGTTCATGATTGTCCCCTTCAAACTAAACCTGGCATAATCTGAAACCTAAAGAGCAGAGGTCAGAGGTTGCCGTCGTCCAGCATCTTGTTGAGACCGTTGCAGATCCGCTGCAGGTGAGTGCGGTACACCTCCGATGGCCCATACAGTGCCGCCAGGAAGTCGCAATCTGAGAAGTGATTGAAGACGTGGTTGACGCGCGAGTGGCTCTTGGCGGTCAGGTGGCGTTTGATGGCCTGGTGCAGCAGGTCACGGCACTCGAGGAGGATGGAGCTCATGACACGGCGGTCAAAGGTGAAATCAATCTGGTGGAAGCTGACTGCTGTCATGGCCAGAGTGTGGACCTTTTTCCTGTAGAAGATAAACAGGAGGAGAAGATGTTAGTTATGTCATTAAATCTACATAAATCAAATGGACACCCTTTGACTTTTACTTATTTTCATTTCGTCTTTTTGCAACCTTTATGTTATTTTTTTTTATCCATCTCGGTCTTTTCTATTGATTAATTAACTCTTTCCCGAGCAGCATTTTATGAAACAGTTGACAGTCACCACCAGCATTTTTGATGATTTTCACATGTATTGCTGTAGAAAATGTACCTTTAAGAGGCAGGGAATATATCAAAAAAGAGAACATGTCTTTCATTCACAATTTTATTCTACGTTCAATTATTCTTTTATAGCTACACTTGAAACTTGGCCATTATAATAACAAGTACTTTTCTATTTGGTGTTTGTTTTGGTTTTGGTACTATACTGTAGGTCAAAATAGGTTACACACATATTTGCAATTGCATAATGTATACATGCAAATTGTGTGGTGGTTGCCATAGTTACTGTTCCCCCTATCCCAACTGTCCATGTGCCAAGTTCAGTTGACTTTGGTCCAGGGACTCTGGAGATAAAGAATCAAATGTTCGGACCAGTGGACAATGACCAGGACTGTTCAGTGAGTCTGATGCGGCAGTAACTTAAAGTTGTAATACCACTGTTGGCCACTTGGGGCACCATTCAGTGGGCACGTTGGACTTTTTAAATTTTGATCATGAGCCACCAGGGTCTCAAACTTTTATTTGGACCTTCTAAGGTGGTCCATCTTCAACTTTTTGCTCCATTATTAAGATGTTACAGCAAATAATCTTACAAACCACTGCTGAGGGATTTGATTGACATGTGGCTATGGTAAGTTGATTCACCAGCAGAGTCGGACCGAGTCGGACCTTCTTCTATTTTTCTCAATAGAGCAGTTTTACGTCAGATAGGCTCGTCTGCAGTTGTGGGCAAGTGTTTACACCAACAACACCATAATATGACTTTGGCACTGCTTGATGAGGTTTTACCACACAGAAACCAATGTGTGATGTCACAATCACTTTGTCACTAATATATACAGTCTATGATTCAGACACACACGTATGTACATAGAGACACAAAAGCATCATGACCCGTGTTGTGCAAAAAAAATCATCCACAGCATTATACCAATTAATCCGAGGAAATGGATCCAGATGTTTCCGTCTCCATGTCACTGCAAATAAAATGGTTGGGTATTTTTTGTGTTGTTGCATCTTTTAATAATTAAATAAAACTAGGGCTGTCAAAATTAACGCGTTAATCTGGATTAACCATTTGCATGACTAATTACATTTTTAACGCGATTAACGCACAATAACTCACATCAAGGAAAAAGTGATGAAATCTTATGTTACAGTACATTTGACCCACCTCACTGCCAATTTCTTTAGTATTTACTGTTTCAAAGTCAATTTAAATGTAAAAGTATAAGTCTTTACACATTTTGAAACTAATTACATTTGTTACTGATGAAAACAATGGACCAAGTGTAAAAAAGCAAAAACATCTAAGCAGAACATTACAAAAGTTCTGTTAAGTTCTACAAAGCCAGTATCATTTCCTTTAGTTACACAAGTGTAAATTAGAAAAAAAAATATACACTTTCATCTTAATTTTAGTTGAGTGTCAATATCACCTATCATGAGTGTTTTTGCTCCCACAAAATGAAAAACAACAAATGGGTATTAATCGTGATGAATCAAAATTAATCCACAGTGACCCTGTGATTAATCAGATTAAAAATATTAATCATTTGACAGCCCTAATTAAAACTA
>JAQQAE010007546.1:0-15798 GCA_029823295.1 Pseudamia nigra
ATTTCGGCCTTGAATTGTGAAGCGCCTAGAGATAATCGGCGATTATGATTGCCGCTATACAAATAAAGATTGATTGAAGTCATGCTCTGTGCTGGATTTATACCTGTGAAAAGACATGTAAATTAAAGTCACATTGCTTTGAGGGACAGGCAAGAGGGAAGAATCCACTTTACATTTACTATGATGAGCAGTTCATAGGTTTTGATTCTGCTAGCACGATGATCTATTTGAACTTAC
This sequence comes from Pseudamia nigra, assembly GCA_029823295.1. Classification (NCBI taxonomy): domain Eukaryota; kingdom Metazoa; phylum Chordata; class Actinopteri; order Kurtiformes; family Apogonidae; genus Pseudamia; species Pseudamia nigra. The sequence continues at coordinate 238 of JAQQAE010007546.1, forward strand.
TGAAAGTTGTCATCCTCATCCGTATTACACTGTGCACTTTTACACACATTGTGAAACACTGAGACATGATCCGTGTCACAGGTACTGAGCCACTGCCTCCTCAGTATGTAATGAACAATTATTCACGGCCCTTGATATTTCTCTTGTGATTTGGCTGGACTGTTGGTCACTTTGCACTTACTGTACACCTTGGGTCATTTTGTTGTTCGATCTGTAATTCGGGTAGGTCAGAAATGACAGGGATGTGTCTGGGATTTAGCAGAAACATTACTGCTGATATTCTGTAATAAGATGAGGCATACAAGATAATGTTGATATCTGCTTGGCAGTGTAGTTTGCCTGAATTTCAGGTTTGCAAATGTTTTGTAAATTATTCACACAGATGCACACTAAATATGCACTAAACCACTGCAAATGTTTTCTGCATATGGCCTTTTGTGTTAAATTCAGAGAATACAGAGGCAAAGTCTTGTCCTCTCAGGTGTTCTCCATGGGACCTTATTTCATAAAATAGAATATGTCTGTCTATTTAAAATATATTTTTCCTACAGTTTGTTTTAAAACTGATTGAGTATCAGACTGTGAATATTTTTTTTAAAAGAAAACAACAAACCAACACAATACAGTCATGCTGTACAGTATATGTGTGATGACCAGAGCTGCTGAAGACGGCTCTGCAGCTTCGACATGACCAGACAGGTAGTGGTTTTCACCACTTAATACATTCACTTTGAATCGCTCCGGTATATTTGTCGCTCCCCTAGCCAGACTATGCAAAAAACCGCGACGTGTAATCCGGAAAATACGGTATTATTTTAGTGTTTTAGTTTTGTGTACATATTTTACCAATTTAGTTTCTTTTTGTCTTTCTTTTACTATTCCTACTTTTCCATTTTAAACTTATTTTCTGCTGGATACTTGTGTTTTTATATAAAGCATACTGAATTCCTGTTTTAAATAAAATGTGAATAAAAATTTTTTAAAAGTTTGCCTTGCTTTTTTTATTTTGTCCATTTAAAACACTAATTAAAAAGTTACTTTTCCTTTTTACATTTCCTCCAAGTATTTTTAAATGACCTTTTTTTTTTAGCAGCAATGACCACAACTTGTTTTTCCTTAGACATCCATCTCCATTGTCAACAATAATCAAAGCTCCAATCATATCGCTACTAACCAGATTAATATACAACTTAATAATGCATCATGAGTGCTGTTATGATGTTTGGTGCAACAAGACAACCTGTCAGATCGTGCATATGCTGTCCAAGTAAATGTCCAAAATATGACACTGAAAAACAAATCCACTTACACAACCAAACTCACACACGGGTCTAGAAGGCATCTCATTAGTAAACTCACACCCTCATAGCTGGGGGTTGTCACACTGCGTGTACTGTCACAGACTGCAGGACAGGAAAAACCCTGTGAATACGAGCTGCAATAATTTCTGCACACCACCGGCCTTTGCATGACATACAGGCACATGCACATAGCAGCACACACCACATATACGGTGACAGTCACCACACTATCCATGTACATCTCTGACACGCCTCATCCAAGCCCTGAGCTCTGCTATTTTCACACACAACTTATTGCAAGTCCAGTAAACACGATTCAAACACAGCGACAATGTTTACATGCTTATTAGTATTCACTATATTCTGAAGATTACACGATTTTCAGTTTGACAGGTGCCATGAAACCACATATTCCAAATGGATATTATGTATTATTGCACATTATTATTATTAGGCTTTTTTTCCGAATGGGTATGTCGATATTATTCTGGATTTAGGGGGATTTTTTGGACATGCACCCAGCACATTTGTAAAATGCTTCTCATTGGCAGGTTTAGGTCAGCTGTGATAGAGATAAAGAACCTCTCTGGTAAAGATGGCTAAAATGGGGTCCGCATTTCCTGTGAGAAGGAGAATCATAACTACTTTAAAAATCATGGACGAAGATGTCAGAAGGTTTTAGAATATGAGCAAATATCACAAACTTTTCAAAAAGGTGTTTGAAGGATTGAAAGAGGGAGGTTGAGTTCACAAAAAGCAAGTTTTGCTACTGATGAATAACCAGTGTAAACAGCTTCATACAAACACATTCAAAAATGTGTCTTTTTCAGAAAAAATGGGGGGAAAACAGAATACTATGTGCGTGGAAACATTGTCACTAAACACATCAACAAAGCTGAGGATCATGTTCATTTAAAAACCAAAAACTTTGATTTTCCTGACTCCTGAAAAGGACAAGTTAAAATTAAAGATTCTCATTTCACTTTGTAGGCTAAAATGTTGACTGTCAATTATCAAAGTCTTAGTTGAGTATTTCTACACTGCAGCAATGATCAGAAGCCAGCTACAGTATCTGTCAACGTATAAAACACTGTTGCTACATTGTTTGTAGGTGGAATTTCGCTGTTTAATGCTCATGCATTTGTCCACAGTGACAAAAAAACAAGTCAGTGGCAGTGCCTGTATACTGAGGCCACATTGAAAACTGATCACAGATGCGACACAGATAACTACAGTACAACATGATCAAAGGTAACTACAGTAATTAGAAGGTAAACAGACGGAAATGTTATGGCACTGTATGAGAATGTGGGCAGTCACATGTAACATGAATGCCACATACTGTACACAGTGTTTCATTTATCAGGTTTAATGTAGACGCTGTATGAGAAAAGGGCAGCTGCAACGTGAACCCCTCTCAAGAATCTGACACAGGACAGTAAAAGATGGAGTAGTGGTGTGCAGCTTTTTCATTTAATGGGCCATTACATCACTGCTGTTTGTACAGTGGACATTATAAGTGGATGTCTGGGTCTAACAGCCATAACATCTTAATATGTGTGCTGATGAGCAAAGCAGGTGTTTTGGAAAATTATGGAGAACATACAGTATAACCGCTCTGGGCTCATCATTATAATCAATGATGTGGGGAGCTGCATGTTGGAGAGTGGGGAGGATATGCTAAGAGGTTTCATTGATTTTACTGCTGGTATAACTTTTCAACTACACTTTTAGGGAGATGACAAAGCTTTCTTTAGTAGAGAGGTGATAGTGCAGTTTGTATGTTTGAGTATAGGACAGAGTGAAAACAACTTGAACTTGCAAAAGCAAAGAAGAGAGAAACCTTATTTCTGTCACTGTGCTGCACAAAATGTCATTTGGTCTGAACTATGCTTGTCCAACTGCAACAGAAATTGAGTTATCAATATCAACCAAATTCTGTCTGGCTCCCCCATTCCCATTAGGAAGATGTAGACAGAGAGGTAAAAAGTATTAGACAAGGTGAACATTTTTGTTCTTACTCTGAAACCTGACAAATGTCACGGATTCACCACAGCAGCCAGGAGATAATTTCTTGGGTTATGTAATACTGTGATAGAAAAAACTATGCTGGTATCATCACTGTCACAGAAGCCCTTGGGAATGTGGATCTCCTACATGCCTGTAGGGGTTTATTTTAGCTTTACATGAGAGTGTTCACTTGCATGCATTCAAATACTTCAAACCACACTTCTGCTGCCTCCTCACCAGCTCTTCTCCTCCCACTCTTTTGCTTTTCTTTTGCTTAACATCTCACAATCCCCCGTGGTTTCACCTGCAGCGATCCTCTGTGCTCCACTCTCTTTTAATAATGTGCTTCCCCAGTCTTCTCCTGTCTCTCATCCATCATTGTTTTCCTACCTTTTCTTACCTACTCCTTCCTTTCTATTCTCCCCTTTCCTGGATATTTGCAGGTGATGATGCCCTGAGGTTCAGATTAGTCTGCTGTCAGCCATGAACTGCAATTTCAAAGGAGGCACAGTGAACATGGCTCTCATCTTTTTGCAAACCTCCCTCCACCCCCACACCTCCTCTCTGTTCTGTTTCAATTCCCCACTGACAGGGTTCCGTCATCATGGTTCCCCAGAGTGGTTGGGAAAACCATGAATAAGGGAAACATTAACCTCGTCAAACAGCTGCCAAAGGCTGATGGCAGTACTCTAGTTAATGCTAGTACAGATTTGCATAAAGGAGGAACAAAAGTAAATGTTATCCAATACTTAATTGATCCCAAAAGGAAATTCTATGTTCATGCAAGGACAGGAGTTTGTTGGCAAAAATGAGGAAAGAAAAAATGTGTTATTCCACTACAGAATAATATTTGAGGCTCAACATACTGTAGAGCAATCATAGCTACACCATTATACTACAGCTGATCTGAGCCTCCTACAAAATACAGCTACACATTAGAGCTATGGTGGCCACAAGAGACAAGAATGGGAGTACAAATAAAATTACATTTTTGCTAATAGTGAGGGAATATGACTGGTGAGTGACTAGAAAAGTTAACCAAAAACCTATATCCCACCTAAAACAGCACTGCTATCCAAGATTCTCCTAGATGCATCATCTGGGTTTGAGGTACCACTTCAGCACAAATATATAATATAAAGTATTTTTGAAAACATGCCATTGATGCTGAGAATTATTTTTACTCTCAGGGGAAGCCAGAGTCTGCATTCAGTTACAGGCCCACAACACATGAACTTTCTAAAAAAAAAAAAAACATATCTATTTCCTCAGGCCAGAGGGAATAAACGACTTCATCCTTCACTATAAGACAAGTAATAACCTTTCATATTCACTTGTAAGTTTTGATTCTTCATCCCACTGAGGAAGCTGCAGTGAGCCATCTGTCCTGGCTCTACAGTGACACATCATATTTCATCTGACTCAAGTAAACAACACCTGAGATCCAAGAGCACAATTAAAGGTCTGGTTTAATAGCACTAAATAGCATTTAATAGCATTAGATGTTTGTTTAAGAGCTCAACCACATTGGATGTTTCCAGTAAGAGCACTGATTCTTCCTCACATCTTCTTAGTTCTGAACCATCATACTTTACTGTGTGCATGTGTTGTAAATTGACTGAATCAATCAAACATCTTTGAAAAATGGGAAACAGGAATTTACATCACATGACAAAACATTTTTCCCCTGCTGTCTGACTGTGGAAATCGATATGAGAGGAGTGTGATATTTGTTAATTCACATAACAGCTGTGATCAAAGCCTGTTTAAACATCTTAGACCTACAGGTATTTCAAGCATACCAATTTTGATCAACCCTTTTACCATACATTTGTGAGAAGGTTGATTAATTAAGGGCAATAAATGAGCTTTTAGCTCAGATGCAGAGTTTGTGAGTTTTTCTACATGCATTTCTTGTTTCTATTTTCTTTTTATAGTAAATCCACAGATGTTATATAATTAAGAGATAAGGTGAGACAATGATTCGGTCACAACAAGGTTGCGAGACAACACATTGAGCGTAGTCTCTTTATAAACCAGTGTTATTGCTATTGGTTTGGAACAAAAGCTTTTGTTATCCTGCTCTGTAACATTTAACAGTTGCCATGGTGACACTGAGCCAGGAGAGCTTAAGGAGGATCCTAAACTGGATAAAAGTGGTTCTAAATCTGACAGCGCAGCTCGACTTGACTGTCTCTTGCTTTTTCAATACTGACTTGTATGATGAAGATGAAGAAAAGAGCAAACAGAAATGGAAAGACCGCAACAGGGTGAGAAGTGAAAAGGCTTCCAGGCTGAGCTGCAGGAAACGGAAGAGGCCACGGGGTTCAGGCAGCAACGACTGCCAGCAGAGGAAAATACCAGTAGAGTGGCTATGAAGGCACACATTAACATATTGTAGTTGTGTCAATAGAAACTCCAGTGGGAGTCACTAATCACCCATGCAGGTTGAAAGGCAGTCATTTTTCATTGCATGACTTGGCAGTCTGACAAAAATCACAGGTAAAAAATAGATTTTCTTTTCAATCTGTAGTTATAATTTGCTAAGTATTAAAAAAGGGCCAGGGCCCTTTTTTTAAATTACAGGTAGGTATTTGCATGCACTTTACAGACCGAAATAGATGAGTCAAGAGCCCAATACTGGCTGTAGCCATTTGACAAACAGAGAAACTCATTTTAAATTGCATTGAGCTCTCACCGTTATTGATTCACTCTCACCAGCCGGACATAAAAATTCACCAAAGCATTTCTTCAAATCACTTATAAAGTTGATGGAAGTGGAGGCAGTGAGGACAAACTGGCAAAGGAATGGATGGAAAGAGTGAGGAGTGGTGAGTCTTTTGGTTGATTAAGGCTGGTTGAAGAGTCTTGTTAGTTGCAAAGGCTGCTCCAATATTTGTCAGTGGTCTGAGTGTGTTTCACTTACCACGTATTCTATACTTGTATGTTTGATAACAATCGCTTTCTTGAGTTTGTATCCACACATCTTCCTTAAAAAAATCACCAAAAGCATGAAAGTGAAGCCAGAATGGGAGGAAGCATATTGAAGTGGAACATTTTCATGCATTATCAATTATGAACAGGTCTCTGGGCTCCAAAACTAACATTATACAGTAATATTAAATTAAAACTAGACAGCTACTTTTCAGAGAACTGAGCCTAAAACACAGTATTCCATTTGGATATCTGTGCATTTGTGATCTCACAAATATAGTGTTGTTAACCTAAGGTAGTTTACCAAGACCATTAGACTAACCAGAACCATCAAAACCATCCTGCGATCCTTTGCAAGGTTTATACATGATAATATCCATGGCACCGACAAAAAAGGTGCAAGGGCAGTAACAGCTCATTTGCATTTCAAGTGAAATACTGTATACTGAAACAGACCTATTGGAACAAGAATGAAAACCACAATGAATGATCTGTGACATTTTCTGTGCTGAACCTCAAAGTACACTTTCCTCTTTAAAAAATATTTTGTGGTTCCAACTAGCTTTTGAAACGTTATTTTTCCCAGGAACCACTATGGTCTCATTTGCTTTCTGTGGACATTCTAATAATGTTGGCTGTGATTATACTCCAGTGTGCAAATAAGCAGTTGGATAAGTCAATACTTAGTGGCTATTAATGTAACATGTTATAGTTAGCAGTGCTGTATGCTTGGTTGTTTTCAACAAGGCAGTGACAGCTTTGGCAAGTTTCACCCATCTCCCCTCATGCTTCCCAGCTCCTACTTCTTGTCCAAATATGTCACTTCAGCTGTCAGAAAGCAAAGATGACAAAGGCCAAAACATAAACTGGAGGCTTCAAACCTGTGTGCTGGTCCACTTCTTTATGCTTATAAATAAAAAAAAAAACCATCAGCAAAAATGTGAAATATTGTATCTACTGTAGTCAGTATTCTGTTCACAAGACTCGAACCAGTCAGTAACAAAACTCCCCTGCAGCAGTTTGGAGCTGAGAGAGCAAACAATCTCCTGAGATATACTCACACTTTCTTCTCCCCTTCTTTCCCATCTTTTCTTCTGTCACTCTTCCGCTCACACCTCACTCGAGCTGTGTCTTCAGTCGGTCTTTTTGCCCCTCTCCATCGCACCTCTTTCTTTCCTGTCCATTTCCCTCTCTCTAGTGGGTCCTCTCTTCTTTTTTTGCCAAACCCTTCATCCCTCCCTTACCCAGCAGAAAGAGAGGAGTGCACTCATTTCACTTGAGCGTGATGGAGACCTGACAGACTGATCCCTCTGCCCTCTCCTTGGGGGCATGCAGCTGTGCCAGGACCCTGTGACACCTACCCATCCAAACACACATCCACATGCAGCAGCAGGAATACAGCCACCTACATGCATGCATACATTTATACACCTACTGGTGAAGCGTACATACATGTGCACTTACTCACACCTCCACACTTTAACCAATACATAACAAGTTTGTCCAAGAATATAACTTTATATAAGTCCTGTTTCCCAGCTACATGAAGGATTTTATGCAAACAGAGAATGAAGGAGATGATGATGGAAGGTCACAGCTACAGGATTCTTGACTGTTACCATTTAGGTTCAATTGATTCTCACAGATTTGACAGGGAAAAGCCTTTCATTTATGCATATTTAGCATAATTTTATAATTCTAAAAACACTTCACGTACATGACGCAGCAAGGACAGTTTGAGTCAAAAACAAAAATTGAACTTTATCAATTGCATTACCCTTTTTGTTAATTTATTTTATCAATATTCGTTATTTTCGAATTATTTTCTTCAGTTTTGTTTGTGATTCTGTTCATTGCTTTATTAATTATCTTTGGTTCCTCCACTGATTGTTGATTGTATGTTCATTTTATTTATTATATAGTTCATGTTTATTATTGGATTCAGTTTTGACTATTTTATTGGTTGTTTCATTCCTTTTTTTGCTGTTTATCTTGCTTATCTTGCTTGTGTTTATGTTTTTGGTCATTTAGTGAGTTCTTTTGTTAATTTTTTACAAATGATTTTGATGATTTGCTATTGATTTTCTTGCTTATTTTGTGCCTTTTCTGGTCATGTTGTTGAAATTATGCTTATTATAAGATCAGTACTCATTGTTCTAAATCTTATTGTGCTATAAAAGTAAAAACTGCCACATTATAGCACTTCATAATGATTTTTATAGGTTTGGGTGCAAAGGAAGCACTACAGTTCTCTTTGGATCTTTCCAAATACTGTAGCAGGTGTCAAAAAATACACTATACTGTAATATAATACATAATAAAGCACTGTGGTATTACAGAGATGCATCAGGCTGTCCAATCCTATTCCTTAGATGTATGGGAACATTCATTAGCAGAAACCCCAGAAAACAATCACATCATCATTTTTATATTTTCATATTTGAATATGAAATGCGAAAATCATTCCCATGAAAATTGTGACTTATGATTTGTTTTTATTGCTCAGCTCTGGTGGTCAATATAAACTGTAATATTAGTGTATTTCCCCTAAAGCATGAGAGAGCCCATAAAGCTTAAACCGACCCCTCTTAAGCATTTTCTCTGCGCCAAGTCCATTAGCCTAATCTGAAAAACAAAAGCAGCACTTCGTTTGCTTCCTCTGTCTGTCTCCCTCTGTCACACACACTTCACATCTTCCATCAGCACATTCACCAGTGCCCCGCTGTTATCTGGGGGATGTGATGTGCCATTTCTCTTTGAAGGTACTGTCACAGAACAGCTTATTTCACCAGTCCTCCAGACGCAAGGCTCTCTGTCTCTGGCAGGGTTTTTCCATCCAAGACAAAGAACAGAGCTATCTGAGCACTGCTGCCTCGCTGACTGACTCTCTCATTAGGAACAAGACAACAGAGGCATCCAACACAAAAGAGACATACGTCGTGACCGGTGAAAAGTGCAAGGATGGAGAAAATAATGTATAGTGTGAAATAGTCTTCAGTTTGAGTCGCAGCAGTGGAATATTCTATTCTGACTCAGGATACATCTCGTTCAGTGTCTTGTTTGTCACAGAATTTCAGTGTTACCACAATTCTCAGGTGTCCCTGCTCATCACAGCGCAGTGTCTTACATAAACTATGAAAAACAGGTCTGCTTGGCTTTTCTGACAGAAACACTATTCCCAGCCTTGGCAGCAATCATCTGAAGTGTAAACATAAAGAGCGCCTTGCAAAGAGGGCAGTTTATTTTTGGAAGATAAACCATGTGTGTTTATATTTTAAAAAAACATATGACAGCAATCTTAAGTTAAATTACAAGATATTTCCATTGTAGGTTGGATATAATGTATTTAAAGACAAATTCATCCTTACATCCTGAGTTTTAATTTTAACTGAATTTGCAAGTTAACACCAGATCCTTATAATCCCCACCATCTTTCATCTCAGTTTACTGTTTTTCAGTGGTTATAGGCTACTGTACTGTGTATACACAATCCATGGAACACTTATATAACACTTATGTCACGCCAACTAAAGTTTATTTGTATTATATTCATGCATTTTCTTCTCTCTGGTGGAACAGTCTAGTTATTAAGATTTGGGAAGCGAAGTATCTCTTTAATTCCCTCAAGGTTTGTTTATCTTACAACAACATTTTTCTCTCTTATTTCTGCCTTGAATTATGCAAGAAACCATGCAATACAACACTAACTACACTAAAACCAGGCCGAGATTAACAAAGCAAAGCAAAATGACAAGACGGTTGATTTGTGTCTTCTTAAATGCAAACATGCACACGCAAACCCACATGCATGTGCAAATGTTATATAAAAGGACATCACTTGATCCAACCGCAGCTTCTGTCTGGTGGAATTCAAAGCAACTGAATTCCTACTGCTGTGAGTGTGTTTGCGTTATGTAAACTTCATTATCTCTATCACGATATCAAATTCTTATCATTAAACCTGTGTGAGATCATAGAGCATTTAGAGAAACATCAGAGTGCTACACAAACTTGCTGTCAGACGCATACAGATGCACACATCCTTGACTTGAATACATATGTTCATGTGCACATGCAGTCTAGAATCAGAGACGCACGCAAAAAGGTAAGCACAACATTATGTTTGGTGTTGATTTATGACCCCTGTCATAATCTGGATAAGTCTGGGACCTTGAGTCAAAAGATATTTGATTGTATCCTTGAGCTTCTCCCGTCACAGCAGCTGCCTCATGAAAAATATATTTCTGTTCTGGCCACCAAGTTCACTAGTCCACCCCCTCTTCCCTCACCCTCCTGCACCTCACCCTCGACATCTTTCGCTCAGAACAGAAACTAGTTGCCATGGATACAATCATTAACACATCTGGCATAGTTATCTGGCAGGCACATGCACACGCAGGGACTCTGACACATTTGCCCATGTACACATACAGCAGCCATCCAAAATATGCACATGACAAGCATTAATATGCATTATTTTGCTGTGCTCTTTTCACTTTCATGGCTGCCGTCTGAAGCTGGTGTGGCACAGATAACGAAGGGTTGCTGAGGAATACAACAAACCATTGACTTAGGGTCTCAGTTCTAATGCTGTTTCCTAAGTGAAACCAACTATGTTTATCTTGAACTGTTCAATGTGTTGAAAATTGAATTTTCATAACTTATTGTGCACCAAACTGATGTGTGATGGACCAGATCCACTAGGATTTAGGAGGCTCTATTTGCAGAAATGGAATATATTACTCAGAGTTATACGTAGTTTCAACAGTGAATAACCACACAAACATAAGAACTGGTGTGTTAGTACTTTAGGGTCAGTCAATCATTATTCAGATGGCTACACTCTGTAACTTACCTGAAACTAAGAATATCACAATGTAAACCTTTAAAGATGTATAAAAAATATTTATAAATTAATGATGGTGCATATTTCTATATGTGATCCTCTAATCTCAGGACCAGCTGCCATCCATAAAAGACAGGGTAAGCTGAGTAACTAACAAACTGCTTAATGTAGTCAACACAGTACAGCTAGAGACCAAAACAAAATCAACAGCAAAGACCTCAATAACTTTCTTCGTGAGACTGACTGAATAAAAAAGAAAGAAAAAAAATATGTATACATTTAATCGTCATATGAATTTTTGACCTTAGGGGTTCATTTCTTTATTTACGGCAAGTCATATCTTTTGTATCACACTATTGGAAAAATGTTATTAGATATTGCAGATTTTCCTTGTATTGTGTACGTCTACCCAAAAATACTACAAATTTTAGCAATTATTAGCAATATTTACATATTTCATATTCCAATTGATATTGATTTAAATGACACATTACTATTCTTTTTTTTAAACTTTAGAAATCAGTATTTGGTGAAATATTCTACATTTTCAATCACATCTGTCTTGGCATGCTCACTGTCTGCCGTTCATATTGCTGTTGGGTTTATGCCACTCCTGGAGTAAAAATGCAAGCAGGTCGCCTTTCTGATGTTGTTCTGACATGGAAATTTGGAGTGATCTCTTATTTTTCCCAGAACTCAGGTTAGGTCTGTTATCACTCCTAAACCAGAGTGACAGCTTACTTTACACCCCTGAGGATAGCGCATATCAAAACACCTATAAATTATTTAATCTAAAATGTAGAGTACATTTTCTTTTCCTGAGATTCAGTCAAGCTTGAACACCATACATCTTCAGTACACTGTAACAGTGTCTTGGTCTCTCTCTGTCCCACATATCCCTGATGTCCAGGGCCACCCCTTGTGTAGTTTTAGCCCATTCAAGCTCAAATGATCTGGAAAATACTGTGTGTGGGTGTGTATGTTGTTGGCAATCTATTTGTGTATGATCCCAGCAAAAACCCATTTATCACAGGCTCACCACACTGACAAAAAGCATGGGAGGCACAAAAGCAGAGCTGTACTTCAGTGTTGCTCACACAACAAACAAACATGCTTAACGTGCTCAATTATGGAGAACTACCACAAATCAGCATGTAAACACGTATTGGCGCCTACCTGCACAATGCACGTAGGCACAAACACATACTGTACAGTACAAACCAACATTCTTCTTCATATTTAAAGACATGGCTCTGTGGCTTCAACAACTTTAAATTAAAAGCCTTAATAACAGCTTCTGATGATAATAACAGGGACGCATTAAATACATGTTGTAATTGTCTGACACACACATACAGACACCTACACAGTTGTGGATCAGTTTGACAACCAACAGATGTCTGTGAGGTGTGTGCATTCAGTTGCCCCCACCCTAACCCTTGAGGGCATCCCCTTGCCTCCCATTATACACACTCTCCACTTTACATACCATTGCTCCCTCAGCCAATCACCCAAAGCAAAACAACCAGACCAACCAGTCACAACGTCAGGATTATTATAAGCTCTGACTGACAGACGCTCAGTGCATGGTAGCATTCCAGGTGAGACTGAACAAATATTTCAAAGCCACATGTGAGCGTGTGGAAGTGTAGAAGGAATGTGAACGAAAAACAGCCAGGTGTAGAAGATTTACACTGGATCAAGGGTTACAAAACAGAGCTCTCTTAAATATATCAAATGAAATCCTGTATATGATGCGCACTCAATGGTAAATGGGCAAACAACAAACTGATTAAAAACCAATACGAGCATGATTAGTCATGCCTTAAGCCACTTTTTAATGGGTTCAGCAAACCTCACCCATTCCATCTCATACGCTCAGCTACCTCTTACTTCCCACCTTAATGCATAAGACATCTCTTGCCCATAAGCCTGAGCCATGACTGAACAAAAGCAACACACTAAGACAAAGAAAGCTCGCTCTCTTTCTCTCGTACCTTTTTGCCTTTTTTCTTGCGATGGGCTGCTTTTCCACCGCCTGTTTTCTCCTTAGCTTCCTCACTCATGTTCAGATATTTCCCACTGTTCCACTCCTCTCCTCACTTGTTTTTTAAATCCAGCATGTAGGAGCTTGTGGAGTGGAGCGGCAGCAGCTGCTGTCTTCACTGGCAAAACATTGCCACAGAAATGTCCATTTAGAAACGGTGGAGAAAGGATTGTTCCATGCAGAGAGGGAGTGTGAAGACAAGAGAACAGAGACTGGGAGGACTGTGCTGATGCTCACTGCCTCTGCCTCCTCCTTCTCTCCTCTTCTTTTCCACGTTCACAAACACACACACACGCACGCACACACTTGCAAACACACTCGCTGAGGTCCACTCCCACTTGCTGCCTTTGCCGTGTGCAATTGGTGACTCTCTCCAATACACTCAGAGGCAGGGTGTGGAGGCAAGAGAGAAAGAGGTTGAGGAGGAAGATGAGGAGGATGTTGAATAGGTGAAGAGGAAAATATAAATACCAGGGTGAGACAGAGTGGGAAGGAGTGTACTCCTGACTGGTGCTGCCTACCTGAGCTGGAGACTGGAGACTCTCTATCAGGAGAGACAAAGAAAGAGGGACACACACACACGGTGGGTTAAACAGAGACGGAGAGGGCAGAAATGGGTGGGTCAGAAGGGAAGACAGAGAGAGCAAGAGTCTGAAATGATGTTACTGCTGTTAGTGAAAGAGGGAAGAAGAGACAGAGATGAGGGGGGTCGTGATCCAGTCCCTCCACTCTGCCTGTTGGCTGGTTTCTGCTGTTGCTCCCTCCACAGACGCTCTGATATGAAATGAGACTCTCCACTCTGACAGGCCAGTAGAGAGAAAGCGAGACACAGAGGGAGAGAGGATCATTAACACGATGCATCAGGTCCTTCCAGAAAAGGAAGTCTCCCCACTAGCCTCTGCCAAACGGATCAGCTTACTGGAAACTGGAACAGAACAAAATTGCGCGCAGCTCTGACTGCCTTACTGATTGACTGGGTTCAGTGAGGTGTGTATGTGGACAGAGAGTTGTGTGTACGTGAGAGAGACAGGCAAGACGAAGAGAGCCAATCAACAACAAAAAAGGTGGGTGCTGGAGAAGAGGAGGAACAGACACACAAGGCTGATAAGATTCAAATAAAATCCAACCAGTAACCACAGACATATCTACTGTATGTGGGACCAGCAAAAAAAAAAAACACGCCTTTCCAAGTTCACCAAGCAAAGAGATATCCAGCTAATGAGGCAGACGGAGAGAAAGTGAAATACTGTAAAGAGAAAGATGGGATCAAGAAGTTCTGGTTAGCAAAGGGAGTGAGAAATTTTAAGGAAAAAGAAAAAGACAGTGGGTAATGGGAGGGATGAAGAACAATGTAATATCAGTGAAATGGATAAACCAAAGATGAATGAACAAATAAGAAAAACAACAGACTGAGACAGCATAAGACAAAAGAGAGAGAAAGAGTGGGGCTTGCTTGTGGTTGCCCTCTGAACAACAGGTTCTTTATTCTGGGGTTAAACATCTCTCCCTCCCTCCTGCCACCAACACCACCAGCATGCGGTTTCATATCAGTGAGGCCATGGCCATTGAATTACCACCATGAATTCTCATGATACACTCATAACTATGGGAGGCCTCCTGACAATCTTATATCATGCTCGATCTTAATGTGGCAAATGATGTATTCAGAGTCCTGTTGTTGGCAAATTGTTTTTGTAATGTATGTGGTCATTATTCAGGGTATCACTTTTTTATGTATAATTACTATTTTTTAGTTTATGTGTTTCCCTTCACTTGTTCTGTTGTCTTGCTTCATCACCCACTGCCCCTCGAGGTCAATATCCGTAAAGTTGAGTTGAGTTGAAATATTCTGTTTTTTAGTGGAATTATACAGGTCACAAACAGGTTGTGTAAATGCATAACAATGCTGTCAACATGACACTGTGGCTTGAGTAGCAATGTAATTATGGTATTACACATTAAGTGTTGTTCATAGCTCCCGTGTTGCTAGACTAGTAGTTTTTCAGAGTCTGTCAGGACTAAAAGTGTTCATTAAGTCATCTGTAAACTGCTGGAATTTGTAGGAGTGAAGAAATAAAAGACTTCAGACAGTGAGAGATCTTTTAAGGTATTATTTATGATTCATTATGAAACAACTGGAGACTGCCACACACAAAGGTAATTTGAAGAAGAAGAAATTAGTAAGATAAATAAATCAATTTATTAATTATACTAAATATTGTGTAACTTAATATGTGCCTGCGTTTGGTCTTTTGAATTGTGTTGTGTAATAAAAATAGAACTTAATATATGTTCTCTATTTTTGTTGGCTCCATCGATCTCGAAAGATCATGGGGGGTTTTTGTGCCGTGGGTCTCCGGTCAGGGAGCTGCAGCGTTGGGCGTGGCTGTAGAGGCCAATACGGGATCTGCAGGTCCTGCCGC
>JAQQAE010007547.1:0-15798 GCA_029823295.1 Pseudamia nigra
TTACCACTCATCATCAGTCAAGATTTTTTCTAACCACATTTTTTCTTCGAAGATGATGGTTCCCCACTATCCTTATATCACTTGTTACCAGCTGAAACATAGTCAACCATGTAGAAATTATCCAATGGGAGGCTTTTATCTATTTGCTTAGTTAAATCCAGGTGGTGACCTTTTTTTTGGCCAGGAAGTGTAAAAGTACTTGAGGTTTTTTAATCTTTTTTTGCCCTGTTTCTTCATCATATTGTTCATTTTTGCTCATTTACTTGATTTTTTTTCCTTTTTGCTTATTTTTTTGGTTCATTTTGTTGCTTATTTTGATGGTTTTGCAGGATGACTTTTCATTTTTCCTTCACATTTGTTCATTTTCTTGGTTATTTTTGTTCATTTCGTGCTTCTTTTTGTGCAGTTCTGTCGATATTGATGATTATTTGGTGCATTATTTTGTTTCATTTTCGGAATAATTTTGCTCACGTTCTTGGTTATTTTGTTCAGTATGAAGATCATTTTCATCCTTTTTTTTCTCTTCAATGTTCATAGTTTTCATTTTTAAGTATTTTGTTTGTTTTGGTGATGACTTTGTTCCTTTTTTCCCCTACACAATAGATTTTCTCTTTACAAGTATATGACAAAGGGTCAATTTAATGCAAATACCACACGAGGGTTAAACAATGCTCAGTTGGTACTAAGGGAATAAAGTGAACGTATCCTCCACACAATTACACCACTAGCCTGAACAAATGATAGAAGGCAGGATGGATCAACGCTTTCATGTTGTTTACACCACATTCTGTCCTTAAGGTCTAAACACAACAGAAACATGACTCATCAGACCAGGCAGTCTTTTGTTCTGGTGAGCCTGTGTGAATCGTAGCCTCAGTTTCCTGTTCGTAGTTGACAGTAGTGACACTCGGTGGGGTTCTCTGCTGCTGCAGCCCATCCGCTTCAATATGCGCCATGTTGTGTATTCGGAGATGGCATTCTATGTATTATGGCTGTAACAAGTGGTCATTTGTTACTGTTGTCTGTCTGTCATCTTGAAATAGTCTAACGATTCGCCTCTGACATCAACAAGGCATTATTGCCCAGACAACTGCAGCTGGATATTTTCATTTTCTCTTTTTTTTGGAATCATTCTTTGTAAACCCCAGAGACGATCCCACTAGATCAGCAGTTTGTGGAATACTGACACCAGCCCATCTGACACCAACAACCATACCATGTTCAACGTCACTGAAATCACCTTTCTTCCCCATTCTGATGCTTGGTTTTAACTTCAGCAGGTCATCTTAACCATGCCTACCCAGATGCATCGAGTTACTACCATGTGATCGCCTGTTAGCTATTTGAGTTAATAAACAAAACAATTAAACAGGTGGCCCTAATGAAGTAGTTGGTAAAAGCAATTGATGCAAGCAAATGATTTGCTATGGTGAATCCTAAAGGGAACAGCCAAAAGAAAAGTAGTAGTTCACATACATCTTGTGCTGCATTTAAGTTCAGAATATTCAAAATAGTAATCAGAAAATGTAAAAAGACAAAACAAAAATCAACAAAAAAATAATGAAATAATTAAGCAAACAAACCAATAACCCACAACATGAATTCTACAATGAAAGCAGAAATCAACAATGACTGTTTGTCAACATAAGACCGATATCTCATCATCCTTTTAATCTGTTACTTGTTAAACTGTTCTCTCTCGTTTACAACGTGTGGCCATTGCAGACATCCCTATCATTCATCTAAAGCCACATTTCTAGCCATCTGGGTCAGATATACATTCTCCAAATTCTGTGTTTGCCATTTCTTTTGACTTCCCATGGAAATATTTGGTTAATTTGCTGTTAAATGTTCCATTGTTCCACTAAGTAAAAAGCTGCAAAGCATTATGGAATAAACTGTTTCCTGTTTCATTCATTACTGCCTGTATTTGGTTGTAAATCACCCAAACTATGGCCATTCTGGTAATCCTGGTAAGCTCCTCAGGCTGAGAGTCAAACCACTGTAGTTCATAGTGGATGCCCATATTAGCAGTTTTTAGACCAACGTTAGGACTAATTTGCAGTTCAGAGGTACTCACCATTGTGTTCCTCTTGTCCTTCTGTCTCTTTATCCTTCTGTCCTCTCTCCTCTTGTCTTTTTTCAGAGCCGTTTCCACTTCCTCCCTGAGCTCCTGCCTCCCTCCTTTATCCTCCATGGGCAGAGCCTGCCCAGTCTGCTGGAGATACTCCAGAAAGCCGTTTACATCCTCACTGACATAGTCCTTCTTTTTACGGTTGGGTTTTTTCACAGCAGAGCCATTAGGCTGAGTCCTTCTCAAATGCTCCTTCTGAGGTCTTTGTTTTGCAACCGTGGAGCCTCCAGAGTGATGTCCTCCTCCTCCTCCGGCTCTGAGTTGACTCCATGGAGTGGCGTCTGCTGGCTTGTGTTTGTGAACATTGTTAGCTCTCGCCCATCTTGTCATGACTGGATTCTGTGGTGCAAGACATGACAAATAGTTAACAAAATACACAAAAATACCTTATTTTAAGGTTCCACCAGCTACAAATCCTGCAACTAAATATGAAGGTTGTTAATTACTACTACCCCTCCTTGAATCGCCACCTTATCGTGGTGGAGGAGTTTGCGTTTCTTTTTTTATTTAACTGTTTCTGAGTGATCCTGGGCGCTATGTTGTTGGAGGAAATTCACCCCTAGTAGGGTCTCCCAAGGCAAATCGGTCCTAGATGACAGGTCAGATTAAGAACGATTCAGCAGACCCTTATGATGAAGAATTTCCTGTAGCCCCAACACCTGCAAGAAGGGTCCGGTGCTCTGTGGACCAATCCCCGGTTTCCAAAACTAGCTCAAACTGACGTAGGACACAGTGCGGACTATGCCTCTCAGCTGGCCTGGGAACACCTGGGGGTCCCCCAAGAGGAGCTGGAGGAGATTGAAGTCTGTGCTTCTCTGCTCAGGCTGCTGCTCCCAAGACACTTACCTGATGAGCCCTTTTGGCTACAAAACTGTTTATTCGATGCACCCAGAGCCGGTGTTAACACCTTTAAAGGGTCTTATATGTTTGACAGGATCCCAAAACTTTAAGACATTTATCAAAAAAATGAAGGAATTAAAAACAAGGATCATAAAACTAGCTAAATAGTTTGGAAAGTTACTTAAGTTAATATCCAAGCTGCAAGAAAAATTCAAGTATCTGATTTAGAGAAAAATCTGTAAAACAAACATTGCAATAATTCTCCAGAGCATTTATAACAGAGTTAAAACTAATACTTTACAATTTAATGACTATACATTTATTAAAACGAACAGAGACATGATTAAACAGCATAACAGACGTTGAACTGACATGCAACATGTTAAATGTAATATACAAACCTGCTGCTGTTCAAATATAATAACTTATATGACAGAGCACATTGGAGACATGGATTTTTGTTACTGTGCCATGTTGTTACGTGTGGCTTTATCCACCAAAAGCTTCTCGTTTCTTTTTGTTGAATCCGTCTTTAAGGGAAAATAATACAGACATTAAACTAGAAATAAGTGAAACCGAGCATAAAACAAACCCTTTAACCTGATCCTCTGACAGGAACACCGAGCCTTGAATTAAACTAAACAGCGGCATATTCTAAACTAACGACTAAATTGTATAAAAGTGAAGCGTAAAGATGTATTTAAAGGCAAATATTGTTATGGAAGCGAATACAACACACCTTAATGTTTCTTCTGCCATGCGTTGTTTTCCCGGAAGTCGTATTCTCTTCTTCTACAGGCTGTTATCGTTTCTCTGCTGCCCCCTGGTGGTACGAGTCGAATCTGCAAGTCACAGCCGTTATTAGGGCTGAACCTAAGCCACTTTATTTACATTTTCAGGAGGCGTTAAAGTGATACTAAACACTGAAATATGGTTTTAGCTAAAAAACAAACAACTTCATAAAAATAAGCATTTTATGGGTGAAAGTGGCTCAACTTGCTACATCCTGTCATTAAAAAATCAATTTAATCTTTCCCACCTGAACAATGATGCAAAGATAATAAATGTTGAACGCCTCTATGCCTCAAGTTTGTAGAATAAATTCCTTTTATCAAGGATAAACAGCTCACTTGATATTTCATGGTTGATGGTTTTACCAGTTTTAAAAAGACCTAAATAAATATCAGTAACCGTTTAAGTGTCTATAATTTTTAGAATATTTTCACCCTTTTTTTGTTTCTATATAATTCTTTCTCACACATATTCAAAACCCTGAAGTTTCCTTAAATCCACCACATTATCTCGACAATAAAAGCAATTTTGCAGCCTGTGTTATGTCACTGTAATATTTGCATATTTTATTTTGGATTCAAGATGATAAATTAAACCCTCTGTTTGACCTGAATCCAATGGGGCAACAGGTAGCTGTTCAACTCCAATAATGAAACTCCATTTCTGCAAATGTCATGAACACGTCATTACTGAGGTGGGAAGAATTAAAAAGATTTTTATACATGAACCAATGAGTTGTGCCATTTTCACCTCAAAAATGCAATTTTTACACGTTTTTGTTTTGTCATCACCAGTATTAATGTGTTTTATCTCAACTGAGCCACAGTCAATGCTTACAAATATACAGTATTTCAATGTTTGGTATCACTTTAGTTGTATAATGGCAGATAAATGTGACAAAAATAATGTGAATATAGCAAACCCTTACACAGACTTTTTGTTTTTTAGTTAGAGCCTTTCTTCATTGGTAAAACTAGTAAAAAAAACAACATTGCTGCATTCCTTTTGTTAAATTATTGTGTATACTTGACATTTGAACACTAATCATCCTGCTCTCACTCCTTTTCTGGATGTTAGCACTTTTTCTAGTCATACAGAGGACGAAGGAGGTAGAGTTACACTTTACAGTCATGCCCCCCCCCTTATCTTTATTCTTAAACAAGAAATCTTCTCTTTATATATTAAACAATTGGCAAATTATAGCAGCAAGTGCACAGGTGTAGCCTAATTTGCAAGCAAGCATTAATAGCTAATGTCACACCAAGCCACACTGTGCCTTGGTGTGACACCCATGAACGGGTAGGCCAACACTTCACCTTCACCTCCAGCCTTTGTCTGACTGTCACTGGGATAAAGGAGGCGGGAGGACACAGGTGATCTCAGTTAAGTGTGATCAGTGGGGGAGGGGCTGAAGAGACCACTCTGACAGTCTGTCCAGACCTGTGTGACCATGCTTTATTTGCTCCTATGTATAACCGTACTCACAGAAAGTCTTAAAAATGGTAAGACAGTAACAGCTGCTTGAATTAATCTTCAGAAAAGGTGATATTTGAAATTCATTTGTCTCATCCTATCTGTCGTGTCACAGTGGACTCGGGTCGGGTAAATGTGGCCACTGCAGGTAAGGGTTGTACTCACTTTATCCAGAGTTAACATCTCTAAGTCAAATGTATAACCTATCATTTGACAGCATATAACACATAAAATCTTACCACAGTGATCCAAAATGTGGGAGAAGATGCTGAGACTTTTGAAGGTAAATCCTGACTGACTATATGGTAACTCTCTGAAATGTTTTCATATGTGCATGTACTTAAAGTTTCAGACCAACAGCAGAAAACCCGTAATGTCTTTTTCCATGTACAGATGATTCCCAAACCTTAGCCGTTACAGAAGGGGACATTTTGTTGACCGTAAGTAAATCCAGTGGCTGTTTACACTAAATGATTGTCAGGTTTAACGTCAGCAAGGGGGTGAGTACTTATGCAAACACATTTTTCATCATATTTTTAATTATATTAATTTTTAATTAAATTACTTATTTGGCAGAAATCTGCTTTCACTTTTAAGAGTTTGTGTAAATTTTTGTCAAACAAAGCAGATTCTATTGACAATGATTCCATTTATACTGGAATTAAAGGTGAAAACATCCAAGGAGGATGAATACTTTTTATAGGCATTGTAATAATGTGTGGGTTTTTTTTTTTTTTTGTCCCTGGCCCTGTGACAATGGTGCAACATATAGAGCAGGTGCAATATGTAGTACTGTATATAAATGTGAATCGGGTCCATGTCACTAGCTTGTCTTTGAAATGAATGAACATCCCACTCTTGCAGCTAAGCTATAAACCCTTGTGGTGATCTGAATATATTTTGTACTCTTTCAGGAGGAACTGGGTTTTTGTTGTAATTCATTTCCATACAGTCTATGCATTTATTACAAAAAAATCTGTATTTTGCTATATTGCTGACTTCATCACAGTGATTCAATAATTATTTCCAGAATTGAGTGCAGTTTGCTGAGCATTTTCTTACTCTTTAGGATGACAGGAATGCTGTGGACAACAAATGGGCGACACTGAACATACCGTACGATATCAGTTCCAACCTAGTAGGTAAGCCAGCTGAAATATGCTTTAGAAGATCTGACTTTCCAACAAGTTTTAATTTTTTACATTTTCCAGCCAGGAAGAAAAATGTCATCCTTAAAGCTATGGCGATGATCTCCAAGAACACCTGCCTGTCATTCCACCGGCGAACATCTGAGACAAACTACCTGTTCTTCAAAAAGGGCAGAGGGTATTGCAAAATAATATAATCACTGTCTCACATGGCCTTTTTTGATCTTTTAAGTGTGCAACAACTCTTATTCTAGCTGTGCGTCATATGTGGGCTGTATTGGCGGGAAGCAGTCATTGTTTGTTGGCCCCAAATGCCGTGTGGGAAACGTCGTCCATGAGCTGCTTCATGCTGTAGGGTTCCATCATGAGCACACAAGAGACGACCGGGAAAAGCATATCAAAATTCTCTATCGAAACATCAAGAAAGGTAACATTTCTGACCTGCAAATTCAGTGTGTGTATAATATATTTACACCACCAGACAACAAATGGGGGACACCTTCACATTCAGGGGTTTTCTTTATTATTTACAATGCATGGAGTTAAGTAGTAAACAAAATTTCATTCTCTTGTCACATGGACTAGTTCTTAGTTCCCATTTGCGTCTTGTCAAGAGGTGACTCACACCATTTCTTCAATTATTAATGTGCTTTAGACTGTAATTTTCTCATTTTTGTCTTGAGTAGTTTTTTGCATAAATGTGCTTCAGAGTGCAGTTGATTTATGATTGACTTCAGGAGCCACTAGGCAGGGGTTGAAGAGCTACAGGCAGCAGACCCCTAGTCAGGGGTGACAAAGACCTTTCAGACTGTTATCAGTGACAAGTATGAAAGCAGAATTTGATGATCTGGAGGCTCATCATTCTGCCCACCAGGTGTGTGAAGGGACCATCAGTGTGAAAATATATGCATGTTACTTTCACAGAGGCATACAGGATGCTGCATCAGGTCAACATAAAGACATATGACTTTAACTTTAACATGAACAGAATCACTTTTCACATTAATAAAGATGCAGGGTTGCTTATGAATCTGCCCTCATCAGTTCTCAATTCTCTCCAAACTTCCTCACATCCCTGTGTGCCTTCCTGCTCTTTTGTCCTTTAATCATTATGTGGCCACTTTAACACTGGGGAGTCGATACAAAATGTAGTGTCCTTTTAATGATGAAAGCAGCTCCACAGTAAGTAGATACTTATTTAATATTTCTCACAGTAAGGTGTCTAATCATGAACATGTTTTTGGGGCAAAGTATCTAAAACCGTTCTGTTCAAATGTCCACCTGGTTCAGTCTTAATTTAGCTGTGATTTCCATCAGGCTTTTTATGCCAGATGTGTGATTCAAATGCCTCCAGTTTATAATCAGATTTTCTAACAGGTTGTCTGCGGTTATTTATTTGACACATCAACCATGAAGGCTGATGTGTAAAATAAATGCCATCAAAACACTCAAATGTGTTCTCTGTTTTTCAGGGTCTCATTAAAATCAGGGGTGACAAATGCTGGAGAGACCTCACCTGCATGGACTATCATTATGAGGTGTGTACGTATGTCTGTGTATGGTTTTCCAATGCTCTCTTAGGTGAGTTTGTTACTGTTTATTCATAGTCAGATGCAAATAAATTAGCAGAAAAATTAATTTAACCTATAACTCCAAATGGTGATAATCTGGGTCCAAGTACACTGGGAGCATTTGGATCCTTGTTTCTCATTTAAATATGAATGTTGAAATAATGAGGTTTCAGATTTAGTCTGACGATAAGGTGAACTAAGGGAGAGGCAGGCATTGAACCTTCAACCACTGAGCTATTATGAACAAGATCATCCACAAAATCAACAAAATAATGTCCAAAGCTAGAAGCCATCTGGCAATGTAATACCCCCCCCCCCAGCTGCACAGGTCAGCCTTTTTGAAGGAGTGCTGTTTTGAAGTGGATGAAGTTCAACTCAATCACAGAAGGAAGCTTGCACTTTTTATTTGACAGATACAGCTGAATATTATTTGGGCATTATCAACTTTGACACTAACTCGTGACCTTGCATATCTCCTTCTACTTGGTGACTTATGAAATGTGAAATTTGATGCAGATATGATATAGCTCAGAATTAGATACACTTCCTGTTTTATGGCAAAGAGTTGCCATGTTGCCTTGGCAACACTGTCATTATTGACATATAGATGTGTTTGGGCAGAGACTGATAAAACATATACGATTTGGGAAGACTGGATAAAAGAATTCAAACTCATAGGCACGTCCTCTTTTTGTGGTGAGTCACACCTTTGTGTTGTGTGTTCTGTGCTGTGCAGTGCAGAGTGCGTTCAGCTTTGCCGGACTTCCACGGGTGTTCGCCGGCTGTGTGACTCTGAAGCGCTGTGTGTTTGTGGGTTTTCTCTCTGACGGAGGCCTGTGGTGTCGACGAATGCCTTCATTGAAGGGGAGCGCTACCTTGTTTCTTGTGTGTCCAGCTTCGTAGGTTGGTCGATGAAATTAAATTTGTTGTTTCTGGAGGCCATCGTGTTTTTTATTAGGAAACCGTTTTTTGTTTCTTGAACAAATGGTTGGGCCTGAAAACAGTTTTTCAATAGGAATCTACTTCACGGATTTCGCCTATCGCGTGTTATTTTTAGAACTTAACCCCCGCGATAAACAAGGGATTTAATTAATTAAATTCCATTCTATTTAATTCAATTCTATTTGTATAGTGCCAATCATAATCACTAATTATCTCTAGGCGCTTCACAATTTGAGGCTGAGACCTCATGACTATACATCCTACTATGTATTCACAACTATGGCATACAATTAACCTACCTGTTTTTAGTTGTGGGAGGAAGCCGGAGTACCCGGAGAGAACCCAGGACCTTCTAGCTGTGAGGTACGAGTGCTACCCACTGCACCACCGTGTCGCCCGTATACAGGGACCACTGTATAGCATTATCTGCTGCTTGGCGAAGCATTTTACGCTTTCTAAATTGCTTTAAATGTGGCAGACCATGGTGGACATGTCTTTGAAGATTTGTAACTCCTTTTAATAACTTTTAGTCACCCACCTCTGGCAGTGGTCTGGTGTGAATTTCAAGTCATTTGGATGAAATGTGTAGAACGAGTTAATTCAAACACACTATGAATAAGCGGCCAAAACGGCAAAAAATGACCACATCATCCAAAATGGCAGACTTCCTTTGTGGTGGGGTCATGAGAGTAATTACATTTTTTGTTTGTCTGGGGGTGATACACATATGTACTGAATGTTGTTCATGTACGTGAAAGTTGCCCTCCATTGGAAAGTGACACTTGGCCCGGCCTACATGCCATTTTGCCCGGCTGACTATAGTGACCTTTATCCATTTTTTTTTATTTTTTTTTTTTTACATATGCCTGATATGCGTGTCAAGTTTCTTGAGTATGCGAGCATGTTTACTGCATGTACGGCTTGGGCCTGTTGATGACTGCCATGAAATTCGGCAAATATACACATTACTATGGCAGCCATTTTGACCCACTTAAAGTGGGTCAAAATGTTACAGAGGCTTCAGTCAGGTTTTTGGGGTCAAGGAATTCATTTGTGCATGAATCTAAGAGGTATTTATACTCTGTCCATGAGAATTTGCATGTTTCAGGAAGAAAAACTGTGGCAGCCGCCTTGGATTTGGTCCGATTTCACCCATTTTCAAACATGACCTTGCTTTTGACCCTAGGAACACAGCTGCAAAATTTGGGGTTGATATCTCAAGGCGTGTTTGAGCCGTCAGTCAGATAGCCGGACAGACAGACGGACAACATGACAAACAAAAGGACATCACTCTGAAACATACTCCTATCCATGTTTCAGGCCCAACTGACTAGGTTAAAATGACTTTTGGCCATGTAGAGTACGGACAGACAGACAGACGCAGTGATTAGCAGCCTCTGTCTGTGTTAAGAGCCAGCAGCTCCGTTATCTGGAGTTGTTTACAATTATGGATGTGTGCAGTGTCCACAGACACACTACGAAGTCATAAGCCAAGGTAAGAATACATTCTAAATCCTTTTTAGAACTAATTTCATTCATTTTATTTCAGAATGAATGAAAATAGCACTAGCGGCTAGCGAAAATAGCGCTAGCCGCTAGTGCTATTTTCGCTAGCCGCTAGCGCTCTGACTTCCGGGTCATTCTCGCCGCAACCCAGAAGTGATGCATACGTGACCCGGGCGTTGTTGTCCGCATAATTCGTCGTTATGAGGTTCAATTTTTTTGTAGTTTTTTTTGTCGGTATCCGAATTTTTTGTCGTCAGAAGCGGTCGTTGTCCGAGGTTCCACTGTATACGGTATGGCCACAGATTGTTGAATTTACATTGTACATACAAATGTGTGTATGTGGAACACTGTAGAAGTTTGGTCACTGTGGAAAATGTAAAAATGTATTATATAATTTATAATAGTACAAAGATCATATCCAATGTCAAATCTGAGATTTCAGGTTTTTGGATTTTCTTTTTCAAAAATTCTCTGCCCTTTTTGAATTTAAGGTCAGTAACGTTTTCAAATTGTTGACAGAGTGGTAGTTAATGTTTACAAGACAGAGTTGATGAAACATCCCACAGTTATCGAGGTTATTAGGCCACGCGTTGACTGGTGTTAAAAAAGGAATCCCAGAGAATAGACTAAATTTGCAAGGCATTTGAGGATTTCATGTCCTACATAAAAGACAAGGGAAAAACAATACTGGATGAGTAGAAAAGGGAACAAATTACTTCTAATAAACCCTAACAAGAAACCATAACGCTAATGAAGAACGAGTGAAGTGCAAATACTTATGCTAATAAGCTAACATTAACCCACCTTATTGCAAATGAGTTGTAAATCAAGAAGATTACAAAGTTATTTTAAATTGATCCTGAATTACATATCAGTTTTGGTGATTTTGGCTTTCAGTCCTATTGGTAGATGGTAAATGGTTTTGCATTTATATAGCGCCTTTCTACCCTATGGCACTCAAAGCGCTTTTCACTGCTTTCCTTTCACGCACACATTCACACACCAGTGACACTCACTAGGTGCAACTTTGTGTTCAGTGTCTTGCTCAAGGACACTTTGGCCTGTGGACATGAGAGGGCATTGTGAACCCCACTGTACCCACTGGGCCACAGCCGAACCTGAACTATTTCAGTTCTGTTATAGATCCATATTTAGCTCCACAATATTTGCTTTTTCAAATATAAACATAAGTAACAACAGAGTATCGTCTGTCACCTCTTAATGATTCTACTGCATGTCTTTCACAAGTATCTGTTAAAGACATAAACCAGATGAACAGGCTTTTATTATTATTGCATGTAACTAGAGGTATGTAGAGTACACAGAAACAGTACTCAACTAAAGGTATTGTTGCTTTAGTTATAATGACTAAAGTAGATGTAAAATGTGTCTCATAAAAAACCCACTCAAATAATACTATATGTTTTATTTCAACCTAATAAATTGCCTTCAAACATGATTATTTCTGATTCTTTGGTTGTTCTTTTTCTTAGTTTGTTCATTTTTTGAACCTATTTTTTACCAATGACATTCGTTAATTTTTTTCAACATTCTTGATTGTTTTGATCATTTTTACTCATATTGTGGCCTATTTTGTTGACTTTTTGTTCAATTTGTTGATTATGTTCTTTAGCTTTGTTAATTTCCTTGATTATTTTCTTCCATTCTTCCTTAATTTGTTCATTTATAGAATTTACTTGACTGCTTTGTTCTGTTTGTTAATTGCCCTTATTATTTTGTTAATGTTTTTATTTAATTGATTTTTGTTATTATGATTTTTAAATTTCAATTTTTTGTAAATTAGTAAGAGTTTAAAGTATTCTGCAAAGCAACTCCTCTCTAAAGTCAATTTTATGTGACAAAGTACTTGAATGTTTCCCACATCTGCTTGTAACCATACACATTATGGCCCATTCATGACAAAGATCTGTGCTACTATGAAGCTATTTGTTTCTGAAAATAATGTCACAGTCCTGAGAAATGAAGAAAGGCTCTGCGGCTTCTGCAAAACTGTGCAAAATCGACAACAAAATGAGCAATAAAAATTTACAAAATGAGCAACAAAATGAAAAGCAACATATGAACAAAATATTCCACTAAATTAATAATATAATTGAGAAAATGAAAATTGATGAATTAAAATGGGTGACCCAGTAACAAAGAGGTTCTATGACCTAATTGCGGTCCTGACGCTAGTGAATGGAGACTAGATGGCTGTGAAGTGACATCCGACTCTGCACCAGTGCAGCATATTACATTGCAGTAAGTGCTGCAGTGACTTTCCTCAGCTACAGACTGTGGGTTTGTGCAAATCATGTGTTTTTCCCTACAGGAAGTGTTTATCAGGAGGCAGGTTTTGAGACACTAGTCACACAAGGCATTGGTCAGATCTCTAGATATGAGTAGGTACAGTGTAGCATCTTCTCCAAAGATTTCTTTGTCTGCAAACTGGAGGGGGGGGGTTTCAGTAGAATTATCCTCTCCAAGATCTTCATGACATGGGATGTTAGGGCACCAGTCTGTAGTCATTAAGCTCAGCTGCTACCTTACTTTGGGTACTGGGACAGTACATGACCTGTTCCACAGAGCCGGGACCCTCCCCAGTTATAGACTCAGGTTGAAGATCCTCTGAAGAGGTTCACACAGTTGAGTGTCATAGTCCTTAAGCTGCTTTGAACACACACCATCTGGACCAGCTGCCTTCCCAGGGCTCCATTTCCCCAGCTCCATCCTCACACCAGTTATGGTTGCAGATAGTGGAGGTGGGTCCAGGTGAAGTGGGGGGGATTAGTTGCTATGGTGGAAATGCACACTTTTAGAGGAGATACAGGAAATGTAGTCAGTAGCAATCCCAAACTGGAGTAACAGTTGTCTATAGATAGAGGAGTTGCTGAAGTGTATGAAGAAGAGTTAGAATGGCTGTCCTGGCTGCTGGAGTGTCAAACCTGTTTAAAATCTGGTTGAGTTCGCTGGCTCTATTCACCCACTGGAACATGGGTATCCTTTCTGTAGTCAGTGAAATCCCTTCCAAACCTGTCTGACGTTTTTGTTCTGCAGGTTCCTCTCTATTATGAAGGCCTCTTTTATCTGATTGAGGATGCCTTTTAATTTCACTGGCATTTATTGTTCGGAAAACATTTCACTGCTTATAACGGTGAAATGTTTTATAGGTATCAGTGTCACAGCAGAAGTCACTGTCGTCAGTGTTATGTATCAGCTTTACATTAGAAATCAGCTGTATCTCACAGAACTGTTTGCATGCCCTGATGTCTGTCAGCAGCTGTTGCAGTAATGCAGATTTATATTCTGACACACTCATGCACAGAAAGTCCCGGAAGCCAGTGGCGCCAGGTCAGGCCTTATTAACCCCCGTTGGACACACTGCTTTCTTTCAAACCTGCAGAGGAAGTCCACCTCTCCCCCGTCTTCGCTGGGGTCTATTTAGGCGTGTTTCGGCACAGTTGGTGTTTTGTCAGTTCAGGGTTTTTTGCTGTAACGCAGCTAGTTTGTGGGCCAGGTAGGGTTGTTTGGTTGTCTGAGGTTGCAGGCTTCTTGCCCTTGGATTTCCATGAGCATTTAGGTAAACTGCAGGTTAAACTTTTATTTTTTTTACATCCCTTACAACAATGAGGGTACAGATTTTGTGACAGCAGTCTTGTTTTCTTTATTTCCCCACCTATTTCTGGTCTATATTTATTTTTCACCACCTCACCTGACACAGTTTGCATGCTAAGCTATTACACAGTTTGCATACACCCACCTTACACTCACACACACACTTAATGATGTGTACACAAACACTGTGCACCGCTGTCAAATGCCTCTGAGTGGTTTTTTGCTGTGTAGGTGGGGTTGCCTTCATTTAAATAAGTTCCATCTTTATTTAGACATGGAAATATTTCCTCCCAAAGGTGTGGCATCATAAATTATTCTGCTCTCAATATGAACCAGTAATTTAATACCAAAGTAAAACAGCTAGACTTGACATTGTACAGCAGATGTTTAAATATTGGCTATAAGGATTGATGATGAGTTGCACAATATACAGAAAGACCCAACTTCTAGAGCTGGGCAATATGTTCAAAACTGTTCTTATGCTTAACATTTTTTATGAGTCTGTATCTGTATCGATTATTTAATATCAAACCAGTATTTCTTAAGTGTAAAGAGTGATTTTAAAAAAATACCTTTATCTAACCAGGCATTATGAACACATTCTTATTTACAATGGCGGCCTGGCAAAAAGCGGAGCCTTTTGAGACAAAGTGAGGTTCATGCTAGTACAATTCAGATGTCTATTTCTCGTTTTAATGTTCTCATGAAAAGGCACAGCAAGACAAAACAATGCAGTAAACACGCAAAAAGACAAGTGATGTTAAAGAAAACAAGACATAGAGGAGGTAAAGAAAAACAGACAGGTGACATCAAAGACAAACGGAATGGAAAAACACAAAATGTTTTCTCTTATTTTGTGATTTTTCTAAGAATTTTGTTTGTGAATAATCAGATTTTTTTATCATTTCAGAAACCAAAGAAAATGTTTATCCTGATAAATATTTCAATATAAAATATACCATGACAAAGAGAGATTTATTTCGCAGTTTCTGTTTTAACTTTCTCTGTTCTTTTCTCCTTCACCTCCACAGACACAGCCAGTTCCCAACCCTATGTCATACTACATGCATCGCTCCCCCTGGTGGTTCCATCAATTTGAAACCTTGTCCAACCACTTCATCGAGCTCATTGCCCCATTCTTGACTTTCCTGGGAAGACGGATGTGCATGGTCAACGGAGCAATCCAGATCCTGTTCCAGGTAAGGTCCGGCATACCCAGTGCAATTTCAGATCCGATTCAGACCCCATTTGCAAATGTGGCCTTGCATTGTTGTGCTATTTCAGCCAGAGATTGTGCCTCCTGTCCCCCACTGTTTTATGATCAGCCTGCACGGTCAGAGCCTCAAATTGTGCATGAGATAGGTATCAAACATCTTTGATCTCCTCACTGTGCCAGTGCAGCAACGGTGCAGCAGCAGGAAACAGCAAGTAAAATCAAGAAGAAAGCAAAAAACATCACAGAAATATCACATACTGGAGCCAATAAGTTAGATTTGTCTAAAAGTGTAAGATTCCCGTGCAGATGGGCAAGCATAGGCCTGTACATGTTAGTAATATTAGAGGGCAGCTGTGTTGGGTTTTACTCTGGAAGGGAAGAGAGAAAAGAAACCGGAAAAAACAAAGTGGAACCCACATAGGTGGAAAAAATGCAGTATTTCTGCACAGTATTATTTGAAAAAGAAGGTTTTGGGTGTTAAATCTTAGTGCGAAGAGGTTCATACTGTCTTCAACAAACTTAATACTTTTAGTGTTGTTATTATTTGTAGACAGGCGTAGG